>PYDT01001033.1:20000-22500 GCA_004837865.1 Musa balbisiana
GCTGCTGGCACAGGGGGGGATTTACCGTATGCTTATTCCTCAGATACCGTCATTGTTTCTTCTCCGAGAAAAGAAGTTCACGACCCGTGGGCCTTCTACCTCCACGCGGCATTGCTCCGTCAGGCTTAATGCCCATTGCGAACATATTCCCCACTGCTGCCTCCCGTAGATTCTGGGCCGTGTCTCTTCCCTTGGCGATCATCCTCTCGGACCAGCTACTGATCATCGCCTTGGTAAGCTATTACCTCACCAACTAGCTAATCAGACGCGCCCCTCCTCGGGCGGATTCCTCCTTTTGCTCCTCAGCCTACGGGGTATTAGCAACCGTTTCCAGTTGTTGTTCCCCTCCCAAGGGCAGGTTCTTACGCGTTACTCACCGTCCCACTGGAAACACCACTTCCCTCCGAACTTGCAATGTTTTAAGCATTCCGCACGTGCATCCTGAGCCAGGAGCGAACTCTCCAGAGATTCTAGTTGCATTACTTATAGCTTCCTTGTTCGTAGACAAAGCTGATTCTGGAATTCTCTTTCCATTCCTAAGGCATAACTTGTATCCATGCTCTTCCTATTAGCCTGGAGTAACATTCGCCTCCCAGCAAGATAGTCATCCCTACCCTCTCACGTCAATCCCACAAGCTCTTATCCATTCTCGTTCGATCACGGCGGTGGAGCAAATTCAAAATAGAAAAACTTTACTTGTTTTAGGGATAATCAGGCTCGAACTGATGACTTCCACCACTTCAAGGTGTAACACTCTACCGGCCTGAGGTTATATCCCTTCCCGGTCCCATCGAGAATAGACTAACAATCCTAAGAGCAAAGGGTCGAGAAACTCAACGGCCACATTCCTAACACTTGGAGTCCGGGCCTTCTTTTCGCACTATTATGGATGTAAATAATGGGTATGGATAGAAAACAATGGGAAAAATATGGAATTCCATTGTCACTCTCCTATCGGACATAGGTTGACTAGGATTCGGACATAGCCACATGGTTTCATAAAATCCGTACGATTTTCCCGATCTAAATCGACAGAGCAGGTTTTACATGAAGAGATTTTGTTCAGCATGTTCTATTCGATACTGGTAGGAGAAGACCCCCGGAAACCCCCCTCGGTATTGTTTCAAAACAGAGGGGAGCAGAACCAATTCAAGATGGTATAGATCACCCCTTCTTCTTGGGCGCCCAAAGATCTTACCATCTTCGAGGAACTGGAGCTACATTTCTTTTCAATTTCCATTCAAGAGTTCCTATGATTTTTCCACACCCTTTTTTGAGACCTCGAAAAAATAAAATGGACAAATTCCTTTTCTTAGGAATACATCAATAAAAGGATAATGGTACCCACCATTAACTACTTCATTTCAGTTATTAATTTCATAGTTATAGAAATATTAATTTCATAGTTATAGAAATATTAATTTCATAGTAATAGAAATACATGTCCTACCGAGACAGAATTTGTAACTTACTATCCTCTTGCCCAGCAGCAAAGATTTACCTCTGTTGAAGACTGATTCATTCGGATCGACGGAGGGTCCACCTCCATTGCATTGCCAGATCCATGTTGTATATTTGAAGCAGGTTGACCTCCTGCTTCTCTCACGGTACAACCCTCTTCCCGCGGAGCCCCCTTTCTCCTCGTCCACAAGACAAAATGTAGGACTGGGCCAACAGTTTTCCTCACGGAAGAAGGACTCACCGAACCGGGATCACTAACTAATACTAATATAATCCGAAACCGGGATCACTAACTAATATAATATAATATATAATAGAAAAAAACTGTCTTTTCTGTATACTTTCCCCGGTTCCATTGCTACCGCGGGCCTTACGCAATCGATCGGATCATATGGATATCCCTTCAACACAACATAGGTCATCGAAAGGATCTCGGACGACTCACTAAAGCACGAAAGCCAGGATCTTTCAGAAAAATTATTTCCATTGAAGAGTGCATAACCGCATGGATAAGCTCACACTAACCCTCATTTTGGATCCAATTCGGGATTTTCCTTGGGAGGTACGGGAAGGAATTGGAATGTAATAATATCGATTCATACAGAAGAAAAGGTGTCTCTATTGATTCAACGCTGGGGTAGGGTCTAGAGGAAGAGGAAAAAACCGAAGATTTCACATAGTCTTTTTTGTTTTTGATCGAAAAATAATCTGATTTCTTTCGTACCTTCGCTCGCTGAAAATGGGTCGATTCTACAGGATCAACAAACCCATGGGAACTTAAGGAAATGATGGAAGGGAATAAAAGAAAAGAGAGGGAAAGAAAATCGAAATGAATAAAGATAAGCAAAAAAAAATAAGTAGATATTCAAATAAGTAGAAGATAGAAGAGCCCAGATTCCAATGAACAAATTCAAACTCGAAAAGGATCTTTCTGATTCTCGAAAAATAAGGGGCAAGGGGATTGATCGAGAAAGATTTCTTGTTCTTATTATAAGATCGTGATTTGATCCGCATTGTTTTGGTAAAAAGAATAATCTTC
>PYDT01001033.1:25000-28068 GCA_004837865.1 Musa balbisiana
TTGGGTTCAGCTTTCCCCAGCCCCTTTCATCCAATGGACTCCTGACGTATACGAAGGAGTGCGGTTCGTTCGACAAATTCCTACCTCTATATCTATCTCTAGATGTTTGGATTTTTCAAAACTCCATAACATGCAGAAGAGAAATGCTATCCCCACTCGTACCAATACTCACTTTTACCAAAAGTTTATTGTGATCTTTTTGTTCAAATAACAATTAAAGTGAAGCAGGGTCAGAACAACGAATCTCTTTATGCATAAACAGATCCATTTGCAAGTTCGTTATTACGGGTAGTTCCTACAAGGATCGGACTATGACTTATACAATGCTTGAATTATCGATGTAGATGCTACATAGTTTTGTTCTCCTCCTTCAGAGACTACGAGTGGTAATGGGCATCCGTTGACAAAAGGATCACCCTAAGATGATCATCTCATGGCTATTGAGAACGAATCAAATCAGATGGTTCTATTTCTCAATCGTTTCTGACTTCTCCCTACGGAACCACGTTCGAAAGGATTGAAAAAGTCAGTCATTCACACCCTGATGCAGGATTCCTCGAAATTAAGGATTAGTATCCTTTTTAGAAATCGAATGGATTCGGTCTTATACATACGCGAGGAAGGTAATCAAAAAGGAAAAGAAATGATTCTTCTTTCTTTTATCACTTAGGATCCGGCGAGATGAAAGTCTCATGCCCTGATTTTTGAATGAAGAAAGAAGTGGATGAATCCCTTTTCGACTCTGACTCTCCCACTCAGTCGTTGCTTTTCTTTCTGTTACTTCGAAAGTAGCTGCTTCAGCTTCAGCCACGCGAATTTTCGATATTCCTTTTTATTTCTCATCACACTAATGGCATCTTCTTCTGGAAATCCTAGCTATTCTTAGCATGATATTGGGGAATCTCATTGCTATTACTCAACAAGCATGAAACGTATGCTTGCATATTCGTCCATCGGTCAAATCGGATATGTATTTATTGGCATAATGTTGGAGACTCAATGATGGATAGCAGCATGAATAACTTATAGCTGTCTTATCTCCATGCAGCAGGAACTTTTCTTGCATTGTATTTTTGTTCTACGTCCGGAACTGATACATTCGAGAATTATGCAGATTAACCGAAGAGCCTTTTTTGGCCTCTCTTCAGCCCTAGGTCTCTTATCCCTATGAGGTCCTTCCTCCACTAGCAGTTTTTTTGGAAAACTCCATCTATTCTGGTGTGGATGGCAGGCAGGCCTCATATTTCTTGGTTTCAATAGGACTCCTTACGAGCGTTGTTTCTATCTACTAGTAGCTAAAAATAACAAGTTATTAAATGACCTGGAACGAATCAGAAATAAGCCCCTTACTGCGAAATTATAGAAGATCTCCTTTAATATCAAACACTTCCTCGATTGAGTATGACTGTAGGTGATAGCATCTACTATACCAGGAATCCAATGCACCCAATCTTGCATTTCTCAAGGATACCCTCTTTTTAGCTCTAGGTCATTTCTTAGTTCAAGATCCCTCTTACTAACTGGAATAAAAGAATTCGGTAGATCTGTTGTTTCCGCCCACCAAAATTGGAATGGGCTGGGGTATGAACTTATATCATGGAATCGACTCGATCATCAGATTATACGTTCATTCCATACCGACCAGACGCGGAATAGGGTTATGTACCTTCGTTATTATGCGGATGGTCGCGCGCGTAATGTAAATAGATACTATGTTTACATATGATCGCTACTTCTTACATTCCTATTTCGATTAGGAATAGCTTAATCGACCTCTTTTGACCTCATCTATCGGTTTATTTGTGTACCATATTCACTTCTTTTTTGGCTTCTATTGATCGAGAAATAGGTTTGTTTGTACATCTTTTTGATATAAAAAGGTATCCTCCGATATTCAAATCGAAGAATTGATGTCTGACCCGGCTCTATGACTGACCGAATCGATATAATACTCCAACCCTCCCCTTTGTCCTATATTCCATATATACATTAGATAGATATCATATTCATGGATACGATTCACTTTCCAGATGCCTTGATGGTGAAATGGTAGACACGCGAGACTCAAAATCTCGGGCTAAAGAGCGTGGAGTTCTGAGTCCTCTTCAGGCATAATTGCGAAATGCTCATTGAATGAGCAATTCATACAGTTCGGATCTAATCACTATTGATATACCGAGTATCTTATCTTTGATACGAATATTCCGGCAATCCCCCCGATCCGATCCGAGCTGTTGCAAACCACAAGAATTGGAATAGGTTCGGCAGGATCACGAAATCTGGCGATCTTCTCTTATCTGAATTAATGAGGCTCCGTTGGAATCGTCGCCCCGCAACCCACCCCCGAGTATATGATTCAAGATGAATCCCACAAGGGTAGATTGAAAAACCTCGGGTAAACATACCCACCAGTACCCATAACCCAGCATATCAAGTACCATTATTATCCGTTTTAGGAATTGGCGACGTACCCAGTCATGACTTTGGCACTGGACGTTCCCAAAATGGATCGGTCGGGTGACTTAGAGAATAGACAGACGTCCTGTTATGGAGACAGACGTCTGTTGGCATTCCGGCCTTCCTTCTCCTTTCAGGGCCTTCCGAAAGAGAAAAAAGGAGTGTTTTATTCGAACGCCTCGGCTCTTCAACCAATTTGTGCTTCAATATATTACCTGGACTAAGCGCTATAGCTTGTTCTCCAATACTCAGCGCTTGATCGAACCAAGCCTCCGCAATTTCAGAATCACCCTGTAGAATGGCCTGTTCTCCCGGTCGGAATAGGTGGTTCCTTCCTTAGAACCGTACTTGAGAGTTTCCTACCTCATACGGCTCGGCAATCGATTCTTTTACTTGCGCCCCTCTTAACTACCCTATGCTAACTGAATTAGATTTGTCATAAATGTATCCTTTTTCCCATTTTTGTTGGGTTAGCCAGAAGAAGTTAATTCCATCAGTTTAAACTCTAATTTTTTGATCATACAAGTTTTGTCTTTTCGTTCCTCACGCTTCAAAGAATAAGCATAGATCGCCCTATATCCTATAGATAGTGTTTATATAGTGTTAGAATT
>PYDT01000152.1:0-28026 GCA_004837865.1 Musa balbisiana
AAGAAACATGTTTTGATGATGAATTGTATTGGGGGGGGTTTGAAAAGTTGATTTAGAAGGAACCCCCATCCTCAAAATCGCAACTTGGATAGGCATCTTCTTCCAAAATCTCCTTACCCAAGGACTGAAGTATGTAATGCTCACCAAAAGAGCACATTATAGATATAACATCACAATGGTTAAACTTGTTCTTCTTTCAAGAATTTTTGTGCTTATGCTGCCTTCTCTCTCAAACGAACCTAAATGCGTGACGAGGCCTTAAGGTGATTCTTGGTCATTGCAATGCAAGAGGAATTGAATCCAATTTGAGAGGAATGAGTATGGAAGCTTGTTCCTCGACCTCGTGACCATTTAGTCATTGTTACTAAATGGATCTTTGAAACAGCAAGACCCTTTGGTATCGTGGTATGAAACAAGGCTAGATTGTGGCCAAAGGTTTCAACCAATAAGAAGGTATCGACGACGAAGAAACCTCGCTCCTGTGGCAAGATTAAAGCCTTAGGATGCTCATTCCTATGGCTCGTAGTAATAATTATTAAACTATTTCAATGGACGTCAAAGTTCCTTCTTGAATGGTTTATTTCGGAAGAAGTACTTTCGAACAACCTCCTGGATTTGAAAATTCTCTTCTTCAATCATGTATTCAAATTGACGAGGCTCTCTAGGTTTGAACAAGCTCCTAGAGCTTGGTACGAAAGGCTTAGTTCTTCTTATTTTAAATATTTTAACCAAGCAAGGTTGATACTACATGTTTATCAAACCTTTTGAAATAATTTTCTATTGTGCAAATTTCATGTTGAGATATTATGTTGGTTCTTCGGAATGAATCACTATTGTGAATCATTTGCCAAAAATATGAGTCATGAATTTGAAATGAGTTTAATGGGTGAATTAACATTCTTTTTAGGATTGCAAATCAAACAACTTAATGACGGTATATTTCTTAATCAATCTAACTATACATTAGAATTGTTAAAACGATTTAACTGTTGAATCTCGGATTTTGATGATGAAACTAATTGATTGTGCTTAGATGTTTTAACTGCATTTGAGTGATGCAGGTCTACTCATCAGGATTAGACAATTGACGCAGATGAATTGACGTTGCGCCGGAGGAGATCACGTTAGGATATTGGACGGTAGAACGCTTCGGACGTCGGGCATCGGGCCAAGGAGAGCGGAATTGCACCCAAGGATATCGGGGTTGCGGAGGTCAACCGCCGATTGGGCAATAAGCCGCAAGAGTGGCGATGCGCTGAAGAATCGGACGAAGCGCCAACCAATACGTGCCGGGCAATAGAATGTCAATTCGCATTGTAATAATTGTCTAGATCGGAGTAGAGTTTGGCTTGTGTGTGTAGGATTAACTACGATAACGATGAAGACATAAAGCGAAACAAAGTGCCGGAGTCAAGCGCGAAGGATTCATTGGGAGTTCGAGAGTTCGACGGAAGTCCGAAGGTTCGTCGGGAATGCTGCCGGAACTAGCCGAGAATGAGTAGGGAAGCTTGCTGAAGGGTTTTTCAGAAGCTCGCCGAAAAGTTCGTCGGAAGTTCACGGAGCTCACCGAGAAAGATCGGAGCTTGCCGAGAAGCTCGTCGGAACTCGCCAAGATCAAATCGTGAAGTCTAGGAGCTTGCCGGGAGTCCGCAGAATGGTTTCCGAGAGTTTATCGGAAGACCACCGGAAAGTTCGCCGAAAGCTCGCCGGAAGAAGTCTTGACTTATGGACTTTGTAATAGCTTAGAAAATGTCTTTAAATTTGTAGTTAGTACGTTAATTAGGGCTAGGATTAGGTGTTAATCCTAGACCCAAGTAGGGCCAATTCGGCCCAGTTCGGACTGGTTTGGGCCAATTTTGGAGCCCAACCAGTGAGCTGAACTAGTGTAGGCGGTGGCACCGCCTAGACTAGGCGGTGGCACCGCCCAGAGGCCGAGAGCTAGGCGGTGGAACTCGGTCTTGGCGGTGGCACCGCCCAGTACCCGAGAGCTGGCGGTGGCACCCGTCTGGCTGGGCGGTGGCACCGCCAGCATCGGGAACATAAGAGAATTCAAATTTTTGGAGCCCAAATTTGAATCCTCTTGAGGCCTATAAATACCCCTCAATTTTCAGCAGAGAGAGAACAACTTTTTTAGCAGCAAGTGATTGAGAGAAAGGTCTTAGAAAAGTCTTAGCAATCCTTGGTTTTCAATTTGCTAGTGTTCACCTCCCTCTTTCTTGAAAATCTGTAAGAGTGTGAACTGCTTGTAAAGAGTTGTAAGAGGGGTATTTACCCTTCCATTTCAAGAGATTTGCTAGTGGAAGGTGGGAGCCTCGTCGAAGAGGGGCCTCGCAAGTGGATGTAGGTCATTTGACCGAACCACTTTTAAAAACGGCGTAATCTCTGGTTTGCATTTCATTGTTGCTATTCACATTACTGCAAACTTTCTTTACTTGCTTTATTTACTCATTACCTTAGCTGCTCTACTATACAAATACGCTTTCAAGTTCAATTTTTACCGTACGAAAGATTTATCAAAACCGACGTTTTAATCCGCTGCACTAATTCACCCCCCCCCTCTTAGTGCTCTTGATCCTAACATTTGGTATCAGAGCCCGGTATTTCTCATTTCGGATTTACACCCGAGAGAAATGGCTCTTCATGGCTTTCAAGAGGGCTTTTCGGTTTTTTCGTCCACCGTTGTTTAACGGATTGGACCACACTTATTGGAAACTCGAATGAGAGTTTTCTTGATTTCTATGAACTTGGATTTATGGAATATTGTTGAAAACGGTTTTCAACTTCCCTCTAAACCGATGAACGAATGGTCGGATTTGGAGAAGAAGCATTTTTCTTTAAATGCAAAGGCTATGAATGCCTTATTTTGCGCTTTGGACAAAAATGAGTTCAATCGGATTTCTATGTGCGAAACGGCTTTTGATATTGGCGAACACTTGAAATCACACACGAGGGAACTAGTAGAGTCAAAGACTTGAAAGTTAACATTTTATTGCATGATTTTGAGCTTTTTCGAATGCAACCAAGCGAGACTATAGGCGACATGTACACCCGTTTCACGGATGTCGTCAATAATCTAAGAGTTCTTGGTAAATCTTTTTCGAATTTTGACCTCATAAGTAAGATCTTAAGATCCCTTCCAAAAAGGTGGGATCCTAAAATAACCGCAATACAAGAGACAAAAAATTTAAATGATTTTCCATTAGAAGAATTAATCGGGTCATTAATGACCTATGAAATGACACTCTTGGAACATTTTGAACCCGATGAGCACTTGAACCACCTTCCAAAGAATAGGAAGAATTTGGAACTCCGGACAAATGAATACCACTTGAGCGATGACTCAAGTGATGAGGACAATGATAAACTTGAACTTCGAACACTAAATCTTAATAAGTTCATTAAACAAAAATCTAAAATAAACAATGAACTTGAACGGAGGAAGAGGCCAAAGAAGAGGAAGGCAACCAAGGATGAAACAAGAACTTCCAAAGGTGAAACGACGAATTGGGCTTTAACGGGTTTCGACTACAAGGTAAGTAACTCAACTCTCTTAAATTATTTTGAAATTACATGATGCTTTTTATGATGCATTTTCCTCTTTTATTAGTTTAGAATTAATTTTCTTGAAAATTGCATGTCTAATAATTTAACAATGAAAATGCAAAAATTAGGAATCAAGCTTATGATTCTAGTAATTTTAAAAATAATCATGAAAATTGCATGTTTATGATAAACAAAATGATTTTGATTAAAAATGCCTTATGAAATTATGCTATATGTGGTTAAGAAGTAATAATGTGTTTCATGTTGATTTCCATTGTTATTTCTCGATTTTGATTAAATGAAATCATGTTTGATTTGAAGTAATGCATAATGATGTAATGAAAATATTAAATGTTTTGATACCATGATTGACGATTTTATGCATGAGATTTTAAAGTTATACATGATAATTTTTATGATTTATGAATTATTGATATTTGCCGTAATGAAAGCTCTTTTTTGGTTTAAATGATGATAATGTTTTTCAAGAAGAAATAATGTGTATTTTGATGATTTCCAATTTTGATTGAAACCATGCTTGATGTCTTAATGAAAATATAAAGAAGTTTGATATTATGCTTAATGATGATGTATGGATCTTGTATCAAAAACTAAGCTTGAAAAGTTAGATTCACCTAAAAAGAAAAATGCACGACTACAACAAACAAAATGATCTTGATGGAAAATACTTTATGAAATCAATTTCGATGATGCATAATGATGTAATTATGTAATAAAAATATTAAATATTTTGAAACCATGTCTTGATGTCATGCATAATGATCATGCTTAATAGATTTCGAAATTATGCATGATGATTCTTGAGACTTATGGATTATCGATTTTTACGGTAATGAAAATGGCTTTTTCGGTTTTTGAACATTGATGCATATTTTTTTTTGGCATAAATGAAATAAATCACATGAATAGAAACATTTTAAAAGGAAAATATATTATCATGGGAATTAAAATCATGAATCTATTTGTATCACTTTTGTGAATCTCTTGAAAATGATCTTGATTTGATGATTTAAATTTAAATGAGCTTTATCTTTATTTCTCAAAATTTGTAAATTGAGATTTCTTATGCTTAAGTCAAGATTTTATATGCTTGAATTGAAATCCTTTTCTCCTAAGGTTCTTTTACTAAAGAGAATATCTTTTTCGAAATTCATGACTTAAAATTTCTTTTGAATATATTTTATTATTTAATCTCCTAAGATTTTCTTTTGATTATTTAAGAGGAGGTTTTTCAAAAGAAATCATGCCTTTTGGTATACACATATTCTAATCCTTCATGATACGATTTTTATGCAATTGCTTGTATTCATGAAAATATTCATCTCATCACCCAATTAATTCTTCTTGATATTCCTAATGTGATGAATGAAATTATGCATGAAATACAAATGAGAAGTTAATTATTATGCATGATAGGATGTAATGAATATTGACATTTAGATACTATCATTTGAAAAAGTTATGATCATACATGGCAAGATGCAATTTGACAGATTAATACCATGATGATTTGAAATGTTTATGATTTGAAATGATGCATATGCTTTTTATTATGATGATGTATGTGATGTATTGCATATGCTGCGTATCATGAATGCTTTAAATGATAAATGTTTGGTACCAACAATCATGAAGAGATTAATACTTAAAATGTTGATTTAATGTTCGGTATCATGAATACTTTGTTATCATACATGAAAATAGTGATAAATATTTTGAAAATAAATGTTTGAATCATGTTAGATGATTTTATATTTTGTGCATGATGAGTTATAGTGATGATTGAAATAATATGAATGATAAAACATGAGATTGTCTATAATGCAAATTTATTGATCTCATGATGTGTAAACTGAAATAATGATTGGAATATTGATGTAATTATAAATGATGATTTGATAATATGCATGAAATACTCTTGATATTATTTTGATGCATACAAATGAAAAGTTTTGATCATGCATGGTAGGATATAATTTGACAAGTTGATACTATCATGATATGAAACATTTATGATTTACAATGATGCATGCAATACTTGTGCTTTCTAATTATGATGTGATGTATTGCATATGATGTAAATCATGATTTAAAATACTATGAGTTGTTGCTAAAATGATGTATTAGAAATGTTGATTTAATGTTTTGTGTCATGAATGCTCTAAATGATGAATGTTTGGTATCATGATCAAAATGTTTATAAATAGTTAAAAATTTTAGTATCATGTATGATATCCTCATAATGTAAATCGATTTATTCAATATCGTGCATGAATGAAATATAAGGTTTTTGAAAATGTGCATATTCTAATTTGAAAATATAATGATGCACAAATAAGATTGATACTTACCTTTGTCATAATTGATGTAAAGGGTCTTCCCTTCTTTTTGACAATGACAAAGGGGGAGATAGCTAATTTGCACAAGTCAAGAAGATGCAAAAACTTGATTGCTAGCTTGCCTATCTTAAGTAGCAAAGATTGCAAACTTGCTTATTTCAAGAAGCAAAAGTTGTCTTCTTGAACATCACTATCTTGCCTATCTCAATAAGCAAAGAATTGCTATCTCAAAAGAAGCAAAAATTGTAAAACTTAGAAAACTTACAATATAATTGCTCTTGCCATGCTTTGTATCAAAAATAGGTTGATATCCTTAAAAGCATCGCATTAAATTTTTTAGTATCGCAATGTATCACATGTATCGCAAATTGAATTTTGAGACTATTTTTAACAATTGATGTCTTTCATGACATGATTTCTTTGCATTTTTGTCTTGTATGTATCATGCGATGATTGAAATATTGATTGATGCAAATTTATAATTTATCATTGGTTCCTCTCCTTTTCGGCAATGACATAGGGGGAGAAAGATTGCTAGCTCAAGGCAAATGCTGGCTAGCTTGTACTCTTCCCTACTTTCGACAAAAACAAAGGAGAGAAAGCTTTTGCTAGTTAGAACATGCAAAGAAAAGCAAAGTGCAATCTTGCACAAGAAGCAAGTGTTGAATTGCCATGATTGAACTTAAGAATCTTACTATGCTTTTGTGCTTATATGTTGTGATGAAAATCTAGCTTCACGTTACAAAAACTTGAATATCTTTTAAAATAGCTAGAGCTACTTCTCCTTTTTGTTGATGATATAGGGGGAGAAGTATATTGATGACTTCATGCATTGAATTGAATATTTTATATATTTGCATGATGGTTTAAATGTTTTTCATAACATGTGATGAATGTTACTTGGATTTGGGATAATCCAAGTGTTCTATCAATGGCATATTGATAGGGGGAGTTTGTTTAAACTCCGGGGAGTTAAGGTTAACTCCGGTAGTCATCAATTAGTTGTCATCATCAAAAAGGGGGAGATTGTTGAATCTCGGATTTTGATGATGAAACTAATTGATTGTGCTTAGATGTTTTAACTGCATTTTGAGTGATGCAGGTCTACTCGATCAGGATTAGACAATTGACGCAGGAGGAATTGACGTTGCACCGGAGGAGATCACGTTAGGATATTGGACGGTAGAATGCTTCGGACGTCGGGCATCGGGCCAAGGAGAGCGAAATTGCACCAAGGATATCGGGGTTGCGGAGGTCAACTGCCGATTGGGCAATAAGCCGCAAGAGTGGACGATGCGCTGAAGAATCGGACGAAGCGCCAACCAATAACGTGCCGGGCAACAGAATGTCAATTCGCGTTGTAATAATTGTCTAGATCGGAGTAGAGTTTTGGCTTGTGTGTGTAGGATTAACTACGATAACGATGAAGACATAAAGCGAAACAAAGTGCCGGAGTCAAGCGCGAAGGATTCATTAGGAGTTCGAGAGTTCGACGGAAGTCCGAAGGTTCGTCGGGAATGCTGCCGGAACTAGCTGAGAATGAGTAGGGAGCTTGCTGAAGGGTTTTTCGGAAGCTCGCCAAAAGGTTCGTCGGAAGTTCACGGAGCTCACCGAGAAAGATCGGAGCTTGCCGAAGAAGCTCGTCGGAACTCGCCAAGATCAAATCGTGAAGTCTAGGAGCTTGCCGGGAGTCCGTAGAATGGTTTCCGAGAGTTTATCGGAAGACCACCGGAAGTTCGCCGAAAGCTCACCGGAAGAAGTCTTGACTTATGGACTTTGTAATAGCTTAGAAAATGTCTTTAAATTTGTAGTTAGTATGTTAATTAGGGCTAGGATTAGGTATTAATCCTATGACCCAAGTAGGGGCCAATTCGGCCCAAGTTCGGACTGGTTTGGGCCAATTTTGGAGCCCAACCAGTGAGCTGAAATAGTGTAGGCGGTGGCACCGCCTAGACTAGGCGGTGGCACCGCCCAGAGGCTGAGAGCTAGGCGGTGGAACCGCCGGTCTGGGCGGTGGCACCGCCCAGTACCCGAGAGCTGGGCGGTGGCACCGCTTGGGCGGTGGCACCGTCAGCATCGGGAACATAAGAGAATTCAAATTTTTGGAGCCCAAATTTGAATCCTCTTGAGGCCTATAAATATACCTCAATTCTCAGCAGAGGGAACAACTTTTTGAGCAGCAAGTGATTGAGAGAAAGGTCTTAGAAAAGTCTTAGCAATCCTTGGTTTTCAATTTGCTAGTGTTCACCTCCCTCTTTCTTGAAAATCTGTAAGAGTGTGAACTGCTTGTAAAGAGTTGTAAGAGGGGTATTTACCCTTCCATTTCAAGAGATTTGCTAGTGGAAGGTGGGAGCCTCGTCGAAGAGGGGCCTCGCAAGTGGATGTAGGTCATTTGATCGAACCACTTTAAAAATGGCGTAATCTCTGGTTTGCATTTCATTGTTGCTATTCACATTACTGCAAACTTTCTTACTTGCTTTATTTACTCATTACCTTAGCTGCTCTACTATACGAATACGCTTTCAAGTTCAATTTTTACCGTACGAAAGATTTATCAAAACCGACGTTTTAATCCGCTGCACTAATTCACCCCCCCCCCCTCTTAGTGCTCTTGATCCTAACATTAACATGGATAATTCAAAAGTAATAAACACCCCTATGAGTACTTCGACTAAGTTAGATATGGATGAAAACAACGAAAATTTCGATCAAAAAACGTATAGGGGAATGATAGGTAGTCTACTCTACCTCACCGCGACTAGACCGGATATTATGTTTAGTGTGGGACTTTGTGCTAGGTTTCAATCTAATCCTAAATTATCTCATCTCAAGAGTGTTAAAAGAATATTTAGATATCTTAAAGGAACTCTAAATTTAGGACTTTGGTATCCGAAATCAGAAAAATTTGATTTAATAGCTTATGCAGATGCCGATTTTGGCGGATGCATGATAGATAGAAAAAGTACATCCGGCACATGCTAATTTTTAGGACATGCACTTGTTTCTTGGACTTCCAAGAAACAAAATTCAGTTGCACTATCTACGGCGGAAGCCGAATACATTGCTGCAAGTGCATGCTGTGCACAAATTGTTTGGATGAAAAATACATTAGAAGATTATGGAATTCACTTGAAAAACATTCCCATAAAATGTGATAATACAAGTGTCATAAGTCTTACCAAAAATCCAATTCAGCACTTTAGAACTAAGCATATCGACGTTAGGCATCATTTCATACGCGATCATGTCCTTAACAATAATGTTGTTCTAGAATTCATTGACACAAAGCATCAATTGGCAGACATCTTTACAAAAGCTTTAAATGAAGACCAATTTGAATTTATTAGAAGGGAACTAGGCATGTTAAATTGTCCCTAAGAATGTACTTTCCGAAAAGTTTTTCATCCTCTTTCCGTTCCTTGGTAGATTTGATCATTCTCTTTCAATTCCAAAAGAAATGTTTATCCTAACATCTCTGAAAAATAAAAAATAAAAAAATAAAAAAAAGGGGGGACGGAGAAGGAATGAAATTTTTTTTTCGCGGCATGCCAGCGGTGGCACCGCCAGAACCAGCGGTAGAACCGCCAGAACCAGTGGTAGCACCGCCTGAGCGTTCGGTCGCTAGGCGGTGGCACCGCTCGGTTTGGCGGTGGCACCGCCCGAGAGCCCCTATATAAATCTTAAGGGTTAGGGCCGGTGGTGACACCGCCCCCAACCCGTGAGAACCTGCCTCAACCCTCTCTCAACCTCTCTAAAGCCTCATTCCAACATTTAGAAGCCTTAGAAAGGGATTTTTGTTGGTCCAAGCTCTCCATCTTTCAAGAAATTCTCTATAAGGTAAAATCTGAAATTTTCTTCTTCCTCTTTTCATTATTTTCCCTACCCTTTACAGTTTAATATTTTTGATCCATCATCTTGTCTAGATAATGGCTCCTAAGAGATCAAAAGGAAAAAGGATTGTAGGAGATTCATATGACCAAAATCTTTTTAAATCTAAAGAAGTAGTACTTAAATTTTCAAATTTCGAAACAAGAACTATACATAAGGGTAAACACATTGATCTAAATGAACTAGGAAATCTAGAACCCATTAGGTGGTTTGCACATTTAGATGCCTTACCTCTCCTACAAATCAATGAACCAATTTATCCTAGGTTAGTTAGGCTATTTTATGCAAACTTGTGTGTGGACAACGAAAGCCTAAGTACTTACCTTTTAGGAACACAGATTAGAATCTTTGACAGCACTATTTGTGAATTAATTGGACTCATTGAAAAAGATAGGGGCTGTTATTTTAGAGGTAAATGGGATGTAAATGTAATCGGAGCAACTTACTTCGAAGCCATAGAAACTATTTTTACAAATCCGAACCTCGGCATACTACCCAAGAGCTGCGAACACTTACTACCCTTTAACTCTAAAATTCTTCATCACATCATAACAAGCATCGTATTTCCTAAACAATTTCATCTTGATGAAATAAGTCAAATAGAGATGAGCACAATGTATTGGATTATGACCGGTCAACATAACTGCTTTGGATACTCAATCCGGCAACACATGAAGGATATTATAGCTAAAGACGGTATGTTATCATATGGGGGGTTAATCACACGACTTATACTTGCCCATGACATTTGTATCCCACCCGATGAAGAGACAATTCAAAGTGATCGATATAACATCATCAATATAAATCTATTGAAAAGACTTAGGTGCACTTTTAGCAACGGTATATGGGTGAGGCAACCTAGAAGGACTGATCCAATTTCTCCACCAGTAGAACACCCTGAAACACCAATTCTTAGGGGAAATGAATCTCCTCCTCCTAGTCCTTTTGGCGCAGCACCTTCAGCTCCTGCTTCATCCTCTGAAGAACTCATTTTGGCAAAATTATATCAGATCAAATCACAACAAGACCAACTCAAAACAAAGCAAGAGCAGATTCAAACTCAGCAATTTGAAATTTTGCAGGAACTACAGCAAATGAATCAAAAAATAGATGTCCTGTATCAACACTATACATTTCCTCCTAAAGATTAATCGATGTATCTTTTATCTTGACATGCGATCTTTGTCATCTTCTTACCTTGAATGATGTTGAACCTTCTTTTGCAATGTATTTTGAATGATGTTGAACCTTCTTTTGCGATGTATTTTGAATGAAAGATAAAGTTTTAATTCTGGATTTTTTTTTGAACTAAATTCTATAGTAGTGTTGAATTCCTTTACTTTAATAATCACTCTCCTTTTTGTTGATGACAAAGGGGGAGAAATATGGTAAATTGATAATTGCTATGCTATAATTGCCAAATTTGCATTATGCCATGATTGCATCATGTTAAGATATCAAGAACTTGCATTGCAATCTTACATGTTGATATCTTACCATATGATGAATCGCTTCGATTACTATCTTTTACACTTGAGAAATATGGTAAATTGAAAATTGCTATGCTATAATTGCCAAATTTACATTATGCCATGATTGCATCATGTTAAGATATCAAGAACTTGCATTGCAATCTTACATGTTGATATCTTACCATATGATGAATCGCTTCGATTACTATCTTTTACACTTGAAATGTAAAAATTGAAAATGGATGTCAAGCCTTGACATCATTTTCAGAGAGATACATCATGATAGGAATCATGATGGAGTATTGATAAGGTTAAGCATCTTAACTTATCAATATGTCTGTTGAATTCAAAGGCTTTGAATTCAAGAATGTCTTATCTCAAGTATTGCATATAGATAGGGGGAGTTAAGGTTAACTCCGTTATCAATTGATTGTCATCATCAAAAAGGGGGAGATTGTTGAATCTCGGATTTTGATGATGAATTCAATTGTCATGTTTTATCTAATCCATATGTTGAGATAAGTATGCAGGATTAACTACGACAGCTTGAAGACATAAAGCAAGTCTACCGGAGTCAAGTTCGATGGGTGTTCGAGAGTCCGTTGAGAGTCCGAAGATTCGTCGGAGATGCTGCCGGAACCAATCGAGAAGAAATCGGGGACTTATCGGAGTTTTCGGAAGTCCGCCGAAGAGATCATCGGAGGTTCGCAAAGATCACCGAGAAGGCTCGGCTACTCGTTGACTTCGCCACAAGATCGGGAGCCAGTTGGGAGTCCATCGAAAGAAATCCAAGGGCGTATCGGAAGTCCGTCGGAAGATCGCCGGAAAGCTCGCCGGAACAAGACTTGAAGTTCGCCGGTTAAAAACTTGCTTAGGAGTATGTCTTTAGTTACGTAGTTTGAATGTAATTAAGGTTAGGATTAAGAAATAATCCTATATCTTGATTAGGGGCCAACTGGGCCCAAAATGAAACCTGGTTTGGGCCAGACTTAAAGCCTAACCAGTGACTAGCAAGGTCGGGTGGTGGAACCGCCGGTCTGGGCGGTGGCACCGCCCAGCACCCGAGAGCTAGGCGGTGGCACCGTTGGACTGGGCGGTAGCACCGCCCAGTACACTGTCAGTGTTAAAACTGACAGGCGATGGCACCGCCACTGACAGGCGGTGGCACCGCTAGCTTCAGGAACATAAGAGAATTCAAATTTTTGGAGCCCAAATTTGAATCCTCTTGAGGCCTATAAATACCCCTCAATTTTCAGCAGAGAGAACAACTTTTTGAGCAGCAAGTGATTGAGAGAAAGGTCTTAGAAAAGTCTTAGCAATCCTTAGTTTTCAATTTGCTAGTGTTCACCTCCCTCTTTCTTGAAAATCTGTAAGAGTGTGAACTGCTTGTAAAGAGTTGTAAGAGGGGTATTTACCCTTCCATTTCAAGAGATTTGCTAGTGGAAGGTGGGAGCCTCGTCGAAGAGGGGCCTCGCAAGTGGATGTAGGTCATTTGACCGAACCACTTTAAAAACGGCGTAATCTTTGGTTTGCATTTCATTGTTGCTATTCACATTACTGCAAACTTTCTTACTTGCTTTATTTACTCATTACCTTAGCTGCTCTACTATACGAATACGCTTTCAAGTTCAATTTTTACCGTACGAAAGATTTATCAAAACCGATGTTTTAATCCGCTGCACTAATTCACCCCCCCCCCTCTTAGTGCTCTTGATCCTAACAAGGATGAGTACTCCACATGTTAAAGAATCTAAACGGTTTCTTGCCTTTTGGTGTTGCTTTATCTGCGTGTATGTACATTATAGAATGATCAGAAAACAATGGAGCATCATACTCAAGAAGTGAATCAGGGTAAACTATTAACCATTCTTGATTAATCAGACATCTATCGAGTCTAGCCATTATTTTTCTGTTAGCAACACCTTGATTACTCCAGGAGAGCCAATTGCCCACAGATTTCATATCAGTCAATGCAGCAGTATCTATGTAATCATTAAAACTTTGAAGCTGACTTTCTGAAAGCTGTCTACCCCCTACTTTTTCATTTGTGTACCGAACAGTATTAAAGTCACCAAGAACAATCAAAGATACATTAAGATAGCCATCTGCAATGTTAGTTAGAATAAACCACAGTGTATTTCTTTCTTGCATACTGTTTGAAGCATATATACCAGTGAAATTGAATTGATAGCCATTCTTTTTGTCCTCTACCTTAAGATGGATGAATTGATCAGTAGCAGAAATAAACCAAGCATTAATAGAGTTAGGATGCCATAAGACCCATATTCTACCAAAAGTTTCATTTGAGTCATTGGTAAACAATTCTGTGTCCGGCCATATTAAATTCTTTTAAGCTTGAACGCGCGATTGTTTAATTTTCATTTCTACTAGAATAACAATATCACATGCAGCAGACTTGATTATTCTGTTGAGCTCCCGACATTTCTCAGGCTTGTTAAGTCCATGAACATTCCACCATGTTATTTTCATCAGTGATAAACAAATAGAAAAGGTGGTAAGCTATTCTTCCTACGACTTTGGATGGACTGTACCATCCTTTTTCTTATCCTTTGGTTTTATATTTTCCTCCCGCACAATATCCTTACCTTTTATGGCTTTATTCCTATATTTATCCACTTCATCTACAGCTTGCAAATGTTTAAACTTTAAAATACCTTGAATCATGTGGTCTTGATTGGCAGCATTTGTTGAAGCATGATAAGATTGTTGCAGCACAATATCCTGGTTAGTACCTGTTGGAGCAGCCTGGCTAGAGAGGCTTGTGGGGGCATGAGTTTGTTGAAATAGAATATCCTTGTTGGCGATGTTTGTTGCGGCCTGAGTTTGTTGAGGAAGAATATCCTTGTTGGCGAGATTTGTTTGGGCCTGAGTTCGTTGAGCTATTGTGGACGGATCCGTTGATATTGGAAGAGATGAAGTTCCTGACTGATGCTTCTCCTGTCCACTAGTTCCATGGGGAACTTCTGTTTTGGAAGGCTCCGACATTATAGGAAGGGATAAAGTTTTGGATTTGTCCTTCTGTCCGCGATGCTGTCCTTGCGAGTCGGAATGCTCAATTGTCTTCGCCACCATCGGTGCTACTATCATTAGAGAAGACTCGCTTTATTGCTGAGGCGCTTGACGTGGTTGATAGACCTTGGTGATCAATTTTGGAGTTCGCTGACAAGCTCCATTTGCATGACCAAAAGATAAGCAACGCTGACATCGTTGTGGCTTCTAGGAATATGAGACATGTACCTTCCGAGTGTTCCCATCAAGATCACGATAGAAAACCTCATTAGGAAGATCATCGTCGGAAGAAACCAGTACACATGCTCGTGCAAATGCTAATCTCGTCTGAGCTGCTATTGCTTTGTCGATGTAGAGTGGCTGTCCCAGAGTGCTGCATAACTTTGCAATAAAATGTCGACTCCAAAGATGTAGAGGAAGACCTTGAAAGGATACCCATAATGGAATAGATTGTAGGCTATCTAATTCCAAACGGACATCAGGAGACCAGCGTCGTAGAATCATTGGATGGCCGTGAATAGTCCAGAATCCTTCGAAGACCCGTTGCAAATCTTCTTCAGAGTATATCTTGCAAACAAAGAATCTGTTCTCCAGCATATGGAGATCAAATGATGATATTCCCCATCGAGTTTTGATAAATGAGGATAGTGGGAAATAAGATGTTTTGAGACCTACCACATAGCCAACAATCGCCATAGACCATGTCTCAATAAGCTCTACTGAATCAGCAGTCTCGTATATAGCTATCTTCTTATCAGCTTGAACTTCTGGAGTAAAGAATTCCAAGCTTAGATCCGGACTTCCAACCGGAGCCTTGAAGAAGCTAGTCTAAGGCCGAGGGTCACTGGAAATGAGAGCAGGCTGCCGCGATCTAGAGTGCGACCTGCTTCGATGCTGCTTCATCGAAGGAGTTTCTCTCTGGAGAGGATATGGTGGAGGAGCAACTTGAGGGGTAACGGTAGGGAGTCTTGCCATCGTATCAACCCTCCCACCACCGTCGCCAGCCCTAGGGGCCGTCGCTGCCATGTTTGATCCCTCTTCTGGTCGCCGCTACAGATCGCCACTATCATCGACATCAGACTGAAAACTTGAGTCTGTGTAGCCTTCAACCTTGAGGCTACTACCTCCATATACTAGTAAATGATCCTTAGTCCTTCTCAAGTACTTAAGGATACACTTTACTTCTTTCCAGTGCTCCAAGCCTGGATCCGCCTGATACCTGCTCGTGACACTCAGAACGTGCGCTATATCAGGCCTAGTACATAGCATGACATACATGATAGACCCTATCGCCGAGGCATAAGGTATCATATCCATGTTTGCCCTTTCTTTTGGAGTTTTTGGGGACATACTCCTAGAAAGCGATATCCCATGTTGGAAAATCTTGGGGGCGACATCACATGCGCAGCGGAAGATCAAGAAAAAACAAAATCTCCAATTTCCCAAAAGGATGTTCATCATCGTGCGAAGATTGGTGCGCATAAATCCGCGAAACAAACTGCGTGTAAGATCAATTGTGTTACCTAGGGAGATCGTATATCCCTGTTTCATTGCAGATCTCTAGGAGAGGATGAAAGAGGTCAAGCATCCTCCTCTCTAACGGTGATCCACACAACAGGGCTGCGACGACACCCCTTAAAAACTCCAGGCCTACTTTGAGGTGGAGAGGGGGAGGAGAATAGGAGAGGCAAGCAAAGGCTCTAGCCTATGAGGCTCTGAATCCCTCCTATTTATAGAGGCCCCCTATCAAACCCTAATGGATCCTCCCCTAATGGATATTGGATCTGCATCCAATTATCCAAGCCTGTTAGATTAGTGGATCAATATCCAATAATCTCTCATGGGCTTTTATTGGATCTCGTCCATGGGATCCAATAATTCAGGGGCTTATTGGATATCCAATAAGATAGGGGCTCCGACGGATATCTCATATCCGAACCTCTACTCATCGCAACACCTACCATATGTGTGTGACCCTCTAGGCCCAATATCGAGCTGGCCATGAATCATAGCTATCAGAACTCCTTTTGGCTCAGTGAATTATTATCTCTATAATAATTCACTCGACTCATCGACTACGGACGTACTAGGCCAACTACGCCGTAGTCCGTAGACGATACAGGGGAATCCAATCCATTGGACCTGTCTGTCCTCAGTTACCATGTACCTATAGTCTCTCATCCATCTAATATCCCAGAGACCGTATATAGGGCATGGTGCTGTTAGACTCATACGATTTCTACTCGAGTCTCGCTCTAATCGGATTCTCCGGGAAAACTCTTTCTCTCTCAACCCGAATGACCCTAGCTAGGGATTTATCTTAGCAAGAACACATGGGATATTCCTCTCATGACGCCGAGAGTGAATGATCCTCTATTGACACTCAATAGCCCTCGTAAGGTCGATTGCTACTCCCAATGACCAGCTATACTAGATCTGGGACAACCAAACCTATAAGTCTGGTATCAAAGAGTGGAGCACTCATACAGGACATCCTTAGTGTCTCAAGTCTAAGGACCAGATACACCACTAGGACTACGGAATCGCTGTATAACAATAAGGCATCATCAACTATCCAGTATTCCGTAAGCGGATCAATCAGTGAACTCATTCTCCAATGAGCACTTGTATTGTATCCCTAATGTCTCCACACGAGCAGCTATGAGACCAACTACATCCATCATATGGATGAGTATACAACACACTAGTCTATCCGGTTATCACGATGTCCCTCTCGAGTAACCTATGACCGGGATTATTTAGGATCTGTGTTTAAAGGTGAATCGGTCTCATTATCGTGATCTCATCACGATCCGATTCCCATTGCACAGATCCAAGGACATCACAATATATACATGCATATATGCGATAGACAATATATAAAGTGATAAATGTCAAAAGATAATAAGTAAAAAAAGATTCTGTGTCAAGTCACACGTGCCATCACACATGTGATTCGCTTGCTGGGCACCTATAACTAGCACATAACATAATATGGTACATTCATTTTTGAATGACCATCAAACATAAATCTCCCACGTCTGGGAGCTCTCCCATGTTTGGGAGCTCCATCCACCCACGTCTGAGTGAAGCCATAAGGGGCCGGTAGAGCATCACAAGCTCTATGCATAACTCCTTTTACCATTTTTGGCAAAGGTTCACAATATCCCACAAACACTAGAGTACAAAAGGACAATATGAACAATAAATAGCACATATCAAAAGCACACATGGAACAACAAAATGTACATGTGCCTTTACGAGTCAATACGATGCTCACAATTGTATTTAGATTTGAAAGGAAATGAAAGCAAGAGCATACAAGGATTCCAAGCAATCACATATAGCTCAATTGAAATATTAAGGTTAGATGAATTCAGTATCCAAGGAAATGAAATTGGAATAGGCACATATCGAAAGCAATTACGAAACAATGGGATATACAGGTACCTATACAAGTCAATACAATACAGCATAAACATTACACAATAGGTTTCAAGAATGCAAATAATTTAAGGATAGGAGAATATAAGAATTCAAAGTAGTAATATAAAGCTCAATTGAATAAAGAAAGCTAAATGAAATCAATTTCCAAAGGAATGAAATTAGATATGCGAAATCGACCAAAGCTCGATTTCTGACAAAATTCAAGAGGCACATTAAACAAATGATTCAAACTATCAATCGTACTCTAATTTACTAAGAAAATATATCATTGAAAAGATATTTCAATCAAGTTTAAGAAACAACAAGTTTCGTATGAATCGAAGTTTCTAACAAAGAGTTACAATGAATTTAGTAACCAAAGGTCAGAAATAAAATCGCTATTTTGCAGAACTCATAGGGTCGGATTTAATAGATAACTGGGCAAACAAACTTACTCTGAATTCATAAAATAAGCTATCAAAAGAAAGCTTTATGAGTCTATATTCAGATCAAATAAGTTTTGTCTAAATCAGAGGTCAGTGCATAAAGTTATAACCATAATAAGGTAGAAAGGTTAGAATCTCAAACGTTTCACAGATTCAAATCGTTACGTCTAAATAAGAGATATATCAAATGTAAGGCTAGAACAATTCAAAGTTTACATATTCAAGGCAAATGCAGAGATAAAATTACAATAAGGAAAGATTAGGACACTTGCAATAGGAAATATTTGAAAACCTGTAATAGGAAGGATCGGAACACTTGCAATAGAAAGGGTTGAAACACTTGCAATAGGAAGGATCAGAACACTTGCCTTTCGCAGATTTTGATCCGAAGATCCGAAGGTGTATGCCTGAATCATTTTTCTACTTTTCCTTTGTCTCCTCTCCCTGTTTCGTTTTCTGCACCCATCTTCTTTTTCCCAACCGCAGTTGCCATGCTATAGTCGCAACTGTAGCTATAGCCACGGTCGCAGTCACAGCCGCAACCACCGCCGTAGCCCCTTTCACTATGCTACTTCCTATCTTCCTTCTCTCATTCCTTCTTTTTCTTTCTGAAACACAGCTGCCGCAGCCACCGCCGCTGCCGCAGCTAAGCTATGGCCTCTGCCGCTGCCACTACACTACTTCCTTTTCTCCTTTCTCTCATTCCCTTTTTTTTTCTTCCCCAAACATAACTGCCACAGCACCCATAGTCGCAACCACAGCCTCTTCTTCTTCTCATTCTTCTCTTCTAGCTGCAGCTGCCATCGCCGCAGCCATAGCTGTCATGCCCCCCCGAATTTAATCCATTCAGGAGGTGTGACCCTGTCTAAAATCAATAATATTATAATTCATCATCACAAATCAATCCAGGATCCAATCTAACATTTAAGGATACTAAGAACCATTCAAATCAATATTCACAATTCATAAACCTATACATTTCATAAATCATACTCCACTTCACTTAGAGATTCATAAAATCCAAAGGCAACTCAACTAAACATCAACCACAACACAAATCCATATTCGTAGAAATATATACTATCACAAAAATATTATTCACCATGAGTTCATATACTTATACAACATAAGCTTATCATTCCATAAACATGAGCAGTCCTTTAAGCTTTTACAACACATAAGTATAAATATATCCTTAACATTACATCAGAAGTAAAGTATACTATACAACAAAAACCTATCAACCAACAAAGATTAATCCAAAATCTTCTAGCCTTTCATTACTTCAACCCAATTCTAGCTTTTCAGTGCGTGACAAGCTACCCTGAAAAATTTATATAACAACGGGGTGAGCATAAAGAGCTCAGCAAGCGACTAACATATCAATGGCGGCAGGAGAAATTCAAGCAGGCTTAGTATCAAGACAACAAAAGCAGAAATACAAGTATTCATTTGAAATCATCTCATTTGGTATAAAAATCACAAAGGATTTCCTCATTCGAAAACAAGTGTTAGACATAACAATACGAGAAAGGAAATTGGAGCATTTCATTGGCAAAATAAGCATTTAGGCATGTATCAAATGGCACCTGAAGCATTTCAGTGTATATCAAAGGCGTAAGAGTGTTTGAGAGTATAACAATGACATACGAAACACTCTAAAGTATAACAAGTGAACCGAATAGTAAATACAAGCTTGTATGTCATTTTTGAGGTAGCATGCATTTCATTTTTATCCAAAGCATAAGTATAAACTCATTAGCAAAGCTTTGGATATCATATCAAAAACATAGAGGGCGCTGTGGGACCACATACATAATGTGATTCATCCATTTTAGGATGACCACCAAGCAAAAGTCTCCCACATCGGGGAGCTCTATCCACCCACGTCTGAGTGAAGTCAATGGGGCCGGCAGATCATCGCAGGCTCTATGCATAACTCCCTTTACCATTTCTGGCAAAGGTTCACAATATCCCACAAGATACCAGAGTACAAAGAAGTAGCATGAACAATGACATTGGCATATATCGGAAGCACATGCGGAAACAACGGAAATATGCGTGTGCCTTTATGAAACAAGGAAATGCCAACAAAACATTACATAATAAATTTCAGACATACAATAATTTCAGGATGAATAATACAAGAATTTTTAAAGGACTGCAAAAGAATTTAATAGAAATCAAACTTCCAACAGAATGAGACTCGAATAGGCAAAATTTCAACAAAGTTTTCAATTCTGGCAGAATTCGAATGATACATTTACTGATTTGTTTGAGTGACCAAGCATACTCCAATTCACTAAAAATAGGTGTCAAAAGAAAGATATGCGAATCTAGTTCACAAAGAATTATGTTTTGCATAATTCAGAATTTGCACTAGAGAGTTATGAGCAATTTAGTAACAGAAGGTCAGAATTGATCATCTCTGTTTTGCAGAATAGATAGCATCAATTTAAACAGATGTTTCAGAAGGCAAACGTACTTTAAAATTTCCAAAATAGGTGTCAAAAGAAAGATATACGAATCTAGTTCGCAAAGAATTAAGTGTTGCATAATTCAGAATTTTCACTAGAGAGTTATGAGCAATTTAGTAACAGAAGGTCAGAAATTACAGTCCCTATTTGTAGAATCTGTAGGGTTAATTGCAATAGATGTCATATTAGGCATTTCGACTCCAAATCATTCAATCTAGGTATCAAAATAAAGGACTTCTAGTCTACTTTCAAACAGAACAGGTTTTACCTAAATCAGAGTGTAGTACAAAAAGTTAGGACCAAAACAATGCATGGAGGTCAGATTACCGAAAAATTACAGATTCATGGCTTTGTATCAAAACGAAAGAAATGTTTGGTTCTCAGCTGAAATCTTTCAAAATTTTGTAGAATTGAAAAGAAAACAGAGATTAGGATTCTATTGGATTGGGTTAGAACACTTGCCTTCAAAAATTTTGATTTCCAAATGTGGGGGAATTGATGCAAAGCCTTAAGCTAAGATAAAACTTCTTCTTCTTCAATTCTTTCTCCTTCAATTCCTTCTCCTCTTCTCAAGTTACATTGGCTGCAAAGTTTCCCTTAGTTGTGCCTTAAATTACTTAGGTTTGGCTTATGCTAAAATAATGAGGTGGCAAGCATGCATGGAGGTTTAGGTGTTGACTTTAGAATAAGTGCAAGTGGCTCATCCTTGCTAATACCACAAGTCCTCCATATAATTTAATATTGATATAATAAACTAAACTATTAAAGTACTATATAAGCATTTTTTTTTTAAAATGAGGGATGTTACACTCTCCCCTCCTTAAAAAAAAATTTAGTCCTCTAAATTTGTCATATCTCTTTCGGGAAAAAGATGAGGATAAGCTTTCTTCATTTCTTCCTCTAGCTCCCAAGTCGCTTCATTTGCAGGATGATACTTCCAAATTAATTTAACCAGAGTGATGATTCTATTTCTTAAGATCTTCTCCTTTTTATCAATAATCTGAATGGGCTCTTCCTTGTAAAACAAGTCTTTCTCAATCGTAATCGGCTCATACTCAATGACATGAGAGGGATCAGGTATATACTTTCGGAGCATTGACACATGAAATATATTATGGATATGACACATCGATGGTGGCAAGGCAATCTTGTAAGCGACAGAGCCAATTCTTTTGAGGATCTCAAAAGGTCCAATGAACCTTGGGTTTAACTTTCCTTTCTTTCCAAATCTTATAACGCCTTTGGAAGGGGAGACCTTTAGGAATACAAAATCCCCTACTTGGAACTTGATATCTCGTCTTCTATTGTCTGCATAGCTCTTTTGCCGACTTTGAGCAGCCTTTAGCCTTTTTATGATAACTTGAATCTTTTCAGTAGTCTCTTGTACTTTATCTGGTGCTAACAATTTTCTATCACCAACTTCCTCCCAACATATAGGCGTTCTGCACTTTCGCCCATACAATGCTTCATAAGGAGCCATCTGGATGCTCGAATGGTAACTATTATTATAAGTAAACTCAATAAGAGAAATATCTTTATCCCATTCATCTCTCCAATCCATAACATAGGCTCTAAGCAAATCCTCAAGTACTTGAATTGTTCTTTCAGATTGACCATCAGTTTGAGGGTGATAGGCAGTGCTAAACTTTACTTTGGTGCCTATAGATCTTGTAATCTCCTCCACAATCTAGAAAGAAATCTGGAGTCTCTGTCCGAGATGATCTCCTTCGGGACACCATGAAGTCTTACTATTTCATCAACATAAAAATCTGCAAGTCTATCAAGAGAATAAGTCATATTGATTGGTAAGAAATGTGCAGATTTGGTTAACCTATCAACAATGACCCAAATAGCATCATGCTTTCTAGAGGTTCTGGGTAGCCCTTGAAACAAAGTCCATAGTAATGCATTCCCATTCCATTCAGGAATATCTAAGGGCTGTAACAAACCTCCATGTCTCTGGTGTTCTGCTTTGATTTGCTAACATGTCAAACACCTTGAAACATATATTGCAATCTCATTCTTCATGCCTTTCCACCAATAATGACTTTGGAGATCTCTATACATTTTCGTGCTACCAGGATGCATGGTGTACTTTGAATTGTGACCTTCGTTTAAATTGGTTCTTGATATCTGGGTTAATTTGGAACACATATTCTATCCCCAAATCTCAATAGGCCATCATCTGAATTTGAAAATTCAACTTTGGTCCCTTATCAACTTCATTCCTCAAGTATATTAAATGTGGATCTCGTAGTTGTCCTTCTTTAATTTGTTGAATGAGATCAGTTTGCACCTGGATAGAGGCCATCAACATTATTGAGTCTTGCCCTTTTCTCATTACATTTGAATCATAATTTCTTTCTAATAACTTCCATTGTTTCACAACCAGACTAGCCATAAAACTTGTAGATTTTCTACTAAGTGCATCAGCTACAACATTGGCTTTACCTGGGTGATAACGGATGGTACAATCATAATCCTTTAGAAGTTCTATCCATCTTCGCTGCCTCATATTTAACTCCTTCTGCGTAAAATATATTTTAAACTCTTGTGATCAGTAAAGATATCAAATGTCCGCCCATACAAGTAATGTCTCCAAATCTTTAGAGCAAAGATGATTGCGGCCAATTCCAAATCATGAGTCGGATAGTTCAATTCATAATTCTTTAGCTGTCTTGAAGCATAAGCAATTACTTTCCCTTCTTGCATCAAACACATCCAAGACCTTTCTTGAAGCATCAGTATAAACTATAAATCCTTCATTACCACTCGGAATAGTGAGAATAGGGGCACTAGTCAATCTTCTTTTTAATTCTTGGAAACTTTGCTCACAATCACTACTCCATTCAAATTTCACATTCTTTTGAGTCAGTTTGGTGAGGGGATGAGCAATTTGAGAAAATCCCTCCACAAATCTCCTGTAATAACCTGCCATGCCAAGAAACTTCTAATTTCTGTTACATTTGTTGGCACTTCCAATTAACTACTGCTTCCACCTTCTTTGGATCAACAGATATGCCCTTTCCTGAAATCACATGGCCTAAGAAAGCAATTTCCTTCAACCAAAATTCACATTTGCTGAACTTTGCATATAGCTTCTTTTCTCTTAGTATAGATAATACATCTCTCAAGTGTTTATCATGCTCTTGATTACTCCTTGAATATACTAATTAGTCATCAATGAATACAATTACACAATATCTAAGAGTGGTTGAAATATTCTATTCATTAGTTCCTAAAAGCTGCAGCCAAAAGGCATTACTAAAAATTCATAGTGACCATATCGAGTTCTAAAGGCTAATTTTTGGAATATCCTCCTTCTTGACCTTCAACTGATAGTAGCCTGATCTTATATCAATCTTGGAGAATACTTGTGCACCCTGCAATTGATCAAACAAGTCATCAATCCTGGGTAGGGGATACTTGTTTTTGATGGTCACCTGATTCATTGTCTATAATCAATACAAAGTCTCAATGTCCCATCTTCTTCTTAACTAATAGCACTGGAGCACCCCATGGTGAGATGCTGGTCGAATAAAACCCTTATCTAACAACTCTTGTATTAGCTTCTTCAATTCCTCGAGCTCAAGTGGTGCCATTCTGTAGGGAGGCTTAGATATTGGGGCTGTCCCAGGGACTAAATCAATAACAAATTCACCTTCTCTGTCTGGAGGTAGTCCAAGCAAATCCTCTGGAAATACATCAGGGAACTCTTTAGCCACGGAAATTCATTTAGGTGAGTTTCTTTTTCTAATGTTCCTTTACACATATAACATAACAAGAACATCCCTTCTGCATAAGGCGTGAGTTGAAGTGCCGATATTAAGCAAGGAGGCAAATCATGCCTAATACCCTCAAAGTAGAAGATAGGCTGATTTGGTATGCAGAAGTAATTATTTTGTATAGCAATCAATACTAGCATGATAGGAAGATAAACTAATCCATACCTAGTTAATATCAAAACCTTGATTCTAGGAGTATCAAATCGGCCAAGGAGTTTATGTTCTCCGATAGAAATCAAACAAGATGGATAAACCAGATTTGTAGTCAAAGAATCCCCAACAGCAGTAGTTACATGTAGCAAATAATCCAGTGGTTAGGTTGAATGCCCAAGTGATAAGCAAATATGTGAAACAAAGGATAAGTTGGAACAGGATCAAACAAAACTTTTGCATTTCTATTAGAAACATGTAGAATACCTTCAACCACTGATTTAGAGGCTCGGAATCTTGTTCTGTGATAGCATATACTCTAGCATGGGTCGTTGGCTTGTGGTTAGTGGCTCTTTCTTCTTGTTTAGTGGGCAGTCCCTGAACTTTATGATCTAACTTTCCACAGGCAAAACAGGCTCCAGTCACCTGATAACACTCACTTGTTTCATGATTACGTCCACATTTTGTACACGATAGAGTTCTTTGTGATAGAGTTTCCTTTCTCAAATCTAGGTACCTTTACTCTCTTATTACTTCTTTCTGCTTCATTTTCTCTCTTACTTTTACCAACAACTTATCCTTGTTGTTCTTGTCCCTGATTTCTTGGATCTCCTCCAAGTCTTTTTCAAGTATGAAAGCTCTTTCTACTACATCAGTGTATACCTGGAGTTTAAGCTGATATCCGACTTCTTATTGCCGGCCTAGTCCTCTTTCAAATCTTCTTGCTTTCCTATATTCATCATCGATCATATGCGATGGCAAATCTATAGAGCTCGTGATTTACTCATTTGGCTACTGTCCAATGTCCCTTGATGAGATCAAGAACTTCATTCTTTCTGCTCTCTGATACATCTGGAAAGTCTTTATCATTGAACTTTTCTGTAAATAACCTTCCAAGTGATGGCTCTGTCGATCCCTTCAGAATCTCTTCATGGTTTCGACACCGGGCTCATCCTCTCCTTGCCCGCCATGAAGGTAGGCAATAGAACTTCTTATCATCTGGGCAATTTAAAACATCAAATATTTTCTCTATCCGCATCATCCCGTGTTCTCTACCATTGATCAGGCTCACCACGAAACGGGAGGACTAAGCTTCTTAACTGTTCATTCCCAAACCAGTCTGGTCTGAATTCACGTTCATCATTTCTCCTTTTCGAACTTGTTGTTGCATTACTTGTGTCATACCTCTAGAGTTTCATATTCCACTCAATTTGACAGATGTAGATGTACAGAGTAACCAGATGACCTCGTCCTCCTGCTTCCTAAATAACAAAAAGACTTTGTGATCAGTCTCTAAATAAGAAATCACTACCCTCAAATTTATTATACATCTAGCATAGCAAAATCTTAGAAATCCTCAACAATTCTCTGTACCAACTCTGTCACCCCCCCCCTTCCAGGAGGTGTGACCCTGTCTAAAATCAATATAATTATAATTCATCATCACAAATCATCCAGGAGCCAATCTAACATTTAAGGTACTAAGACCATTTAATCAATAGTCACAATTCATAACCGGTACATTTCATAATCTCTCCACGTCACTTAGGATTCATAAATCCCAAGGCAACTCACGAAACAGTCAACCACAACACAAATCCATATTCGTATAAATATATACCAATCACAAACATATTATTCCACCAGGAGTTCTATACTTATACAATGTAAGCTTATCATTCCATAAACATGAGTAGTCCTTTAAACTTTTACAACTCATAATAATTATATATCCTTCTTACTCAAGTAAAGTTACTAATACAACAAAAACCTATCACCCAATAAAGATTATCCAAATCTTCTAGCCTTTCAGTTTTTCACCCCAATTCTAGCTTTTCAGTCGTGACAAGCGACCCGACAAATTTATATAATCAACGGGGTGAGCATGAAGAGGCTCAGACGACTAACATATCCTGGCGATAGAGAGTTCAAGCAGCTTATACCAAGAACAAAAGCAGAAATCCCAAGTGTTCATTTGAAATCCTCTTATTTGTATAAAAATCAAAAGGGTTTCCCGTCATGAAACAAGCGTTAGACATCACAATACGAGAAAGGAATTTGAGCCATTTCATGGCAAAATAAGCATTTAGGCATGGTATCAAATGGCACCTGAATCTTTCAGTGTATATCAATGCGTAAGATGTTTGGCGCAGACATGACATACAGAAACACGCCAAAAGTATACAAGTGAACCGAATAGTAAATACAAGCTGTATGTCATTTTTGAGGTAGCATGCATTTCAATTTTTATCCAAAACTAACTATAAAACTCATTAGCAAAGCTTTGGATATCATCCAAAACATAGAGGGCGCTGTGGGCCATATACATATGGATTCTCCCTTTAGGATGCCACCAAACAAAAGGCTCCAACGTCTGGGAGCTCACCACCCACGTCTTAGTGAAGTCAATGGGGCCGGCAGAGCATCTGCGGGCTCTATGCATAACTCCCTTTACCAGTTCTGGCAAAGGTTCACAATATCCACAAGACACCAGGGTACAAGAAGTAGCATGAACATGACATTGGCATATAGCGAGCACATTGAACCACGAAATATGCGTGTGCCTTTATGACACAAGGAAATGCCAACAAACATTTACTAATAAATTTTCGACATACAATATTCAGGATAATAATACAAGAATTATTCAAAGGACTGCAAAAGAATTTAATAGAAAATCAACTTCCAACAGCATGAGACTCCACTTTGTCATTTATTTCCTAATACATTGTGAAATATTGGAATCTTCCTTTTTTTAATCGTGTATCCTCCTTCGCTTGTAGTAATTTATCATTCAATGATGCAAAAGAACTATTTTGATCTTATTATATCATCAATCAGAATCTTTCTTCGTGTATAAAGAAGTTTTCAAATTTTACTTACTTCTTTATACTTTTATCTGTTTCAGGTATTGCGTCCTATATTCATACAAATTATTCCAGTACAATGACATACCGCGTGTATAGGGAACTATACTGTCCCTATCCATTTATTGTAGAACTTCGGATCAATGATTGGACATGCAAATAAATACTTTCTTGTAAAGGAGATTAGACTCGATCCTTTCTGTATCGTCATGATATATGTAATCTCGGGCACTATTCAAATGCATCCCCCATTTTTGCGCAGCATGGTTATTAAAACCCGCGAGAAGCAACGGTACGAAGTGATAATGTCCATGGGCCATTTGCTAATAACCCGTGGATATTGAGTTCCGCAATCTGTGCCTTCCTGATACTGTATTTGAAGCGTTGTTCGAATCTTCTGATAAGCACACCTGAAACAAGTTCTTGCCTAATGGTAAAAAGAAAGGGGACTTTGATGTGGGGGCTGTTCTCATTTTACCCGACCGGATTCGAATTAGCCCCCCTTGTCGTATTTCTCCTGATTTGAAAGAAAGATAGGAAATCTTTCTTTTCAGAGTTTATCGTCCCATAAAAGAACAT
>PYDT01000630.1:0-28013 GCA_004837865.1 Musa balbisiana
TGAATCCGCTGCTTTATTTTTGGTACCAACATTACGAATTTTTTCCCCTATCTTGCTGCATCAAAAACTAAATCACAGGCTTCTGATAAAAAACGGCCGTTCTGTGAATTTGTATTGAATACCTTTACGCTTTGCAGAGATGTACTGGCCATTCTAGGATTCCATTTCTTAGTACCATGACCAAAATGAACTCCGTCCTCCATCATCTCTCCAAATGCTGTTCCCATATCTTCTTTTCATTTTTCCCCACACTTCCTTTTTGTTTTTTCTTTTTTTTTTTAACTTTTTACAAAGAGACGAGGGTACTTTTGAAATAAATACTTGTTTCCGATGGACCTGCTCCGGGAATTAACCGTTGATACATGGGACAAACCTTAATGTCTTTTAATTACTTATTTTTTTTTTACCAAATCAATACTCGGACCAGATAGTTAAGTTAAAGACAGATAGTTAAAAGTGAAAAGATAGTTCAGTAAAAGATCTGCTCTTAGAATCAGAATCGCCGTAAAACGATTGTTCTGATGTCTCATGGAATGGGACGTAAGAACAAAATAATTCTCTATGGTGTAACAAAATATCTCTCATTCCAAATCGAATAGATTCTTTGTTTTTTTCCAATAAATGCTCTTGGCTTGCTTGAAGCGTGCCCTAAATTTTTTGAATCCGGGTAGCCACAGGTAAATCCCCCCCGAACACGTTCTCTTCAGGCTTTCACCCATCAATACACACCGTGCGCAGTTTTGCTAAAACTCGAGCGGTTTCTTGCAAACTTCCTTGTCGGATATGAAATTTGAGTATTCAAAGATGCCCTCGTTATTCCCAATAGTATTGCCCGTAAGATATCGCTTCGCAAAGGCACGCCCCGCTCAGTCCGCTCGCAACGAAAAACAATCCGATTAAGTTCCCCTAGGTGAAAAAACAGTAGACCATTCCATCTTCTGAAACAACACTTTGATGTTACTTGACGTACAATATCTCATATTCTATTATGGATCTGTACCCCTCTGGGGATCTGATAAAACCCGTTGTTGGGATTTTATACCAAAGATATTCCGACTTTTGAACTATGTTGTTAGCTCCGGCTTGAATCAAGAAGCCCCAGGATCCAGAGAATTTTTTGGTATCCCTTCGTTCCACCTTCAACTCTCCTTTCGAGGTTCATCGATAAGTGAATCAAAATATACACGTACTTCTAAGATTTGTTCCACTTTTGAAGACTTGCGTTATGTCACCATATCTCGGATTTTTCATATATAAATGACTAATGTATCTCCTTCGTAAAAGATTTCCCATAATGGCCATGAACAGTACTCCTAGAGTGGCCAAAGGCTTAGCCGATCTTATAACTAAGGAGTCAACATGAACATTATTGATCGACCAATTTTTCTACGTGTGGTTCGTATTTGAATAGACATACAGTCACAAAAAAATTTTCATACTAATTTTTGTAGATGTCTCTATCCCAATAATCGTGATGGAGAAAGTGCCAATTCCAATGGCACTGGAGTCAAACTTGATGTTACTGCATGGATCGATTATAAATGCCGCCGTTTCATCTTCTTAACTCAGTATTTAAGTACTTGAAGTACTTGTAAAGGCGTGACAATTTCAAGTACAATATTTCTTTTTAACAAGATCTGATTCTAGTATTAATGGTAGATGAATACGAATTTGCTAGTTTCTTAGGTACAATATTCGCCGTTAACTTGACCCAGCAAATCCTTATTGGATTTGGGATCCGATTCTTTGTCAGATTGTTATATTTTGACCATCTGATTTGCAATTCGAAAACATTGGATGATGAAAAATTAGCAAGATTGGGCATCCTTATTTCGATTTACCCATGTCTCCAATTAAGTACCTTGATGTTTGGGGTAAGTGCTTGATCCTGGCCTTGTAAAAAAAGGATTGATATTTGTGCATCTAATCCATTATCGGAAATCAATCCTGAACTGCCTATCATATCTTTTCCGGGTATACGAAATAGTGGACTTGACGAACTCAATTCTTATGAAATCTCGATCAGATCATTGTTCTTACCTCAACAAAGGAAGCGTGACTCTCTTCGGAGAACCTTTTTCTGCTTGATCCCAATTCAATACTAAGCAAGTCCGAATTTTTTTTTTTTTTTTTGTTTTTTTTTCTATTGAATACTTGTGTGAGAAATTCCTCAATTGACTTGCCATTTCCCATGAGGATAATTGACAACTCTAAGTGGACCTTATCCTTGTCCGCAGAGATCTTGTGAAAAAGTGATTGCTAAATTTAGGCATCAGCTATTTCCTATGGGACTACGGGTCGAACCCAAAACAAATACTTTTCTGGTAGGTGTGATCCTTGACATAGATCAATTTTTCCATTTTTTGATTCCTTAGAACTTTTTTTTTCTGTTTCCGGTGGTATCAACTGCCGCTGTGCCTGGATATCTTATCTTCCTCTCCAGGAAACTACAATATCTCCGGAAAATATTTTTAGTTCAATGATTTTTTTTTTTTTCTCTCCACTCTGACTAATCCGCCTACTCGACTGCTTGTATTAAAGCGAGTTGTGTATCTATCCAATGATACTATGTTCCGGACTCATTATCGACGAAGATCCGGGTAAGATAGCCAAACCTTTTCTTCGAAGATGAAAAAAAACGATCTACTTTCGTTGGTATTTCGGACAAATTCTTTTGGTCCTCGATACTCAATCAACCTCTTTTTTTATGATTGAATTGACCTCGACGGTTCGCAATTTAGGAACTCCCGAAGTCTTGTCTTCTGTATCGTGATCATCAAAATAAGCAGATACTATTCTACGTAAAATAAACACCCTGTTTTGGTATTTCGATCGAAATACCAAAACGGTATTAGTTCTTTTCTCGTTCTTGCTTGGTATTGTAATGGGATGATGACTCTATTTCTTCGCTTTTTCCGCCAAGAAATAATAATTCCCTTGGATACTAGAAGGATATATGCAATTCCAATGCCATTAGACATCGTTTGATCAGGTCTTATTGCATGTCAATATTTTCTTATCTTTTTTACCAAAGTTCCAACAATTTATGTCTTCTTCGACCATTATCTTGATAGGTCGAGATATAAATCTTTCTTCGACGAAAAATAATAACCATTCATTTGATCTTGATCCTTGTGTCCGAACAAGACACTATACTCGATCTTCCGGCCCTCCCGCGATATCCAGAAATGACTCGTTTTGAGAATAGAGAACATTACGCATATGTTATTCAGGTGCATGGTGGACATCCGGTACGCCAGTGCATTCTCCCTCTGATTCAGAAGACATATGTGTTGTACCTTCTCTTTAAAATGAAAGTGGACTTTCCAGCACGAATCTCAGCAATCACTTGTTCTGATTCTACCTATTAAGATATTTTGACTAAAATAAAACTTTTGGTGAATATTACTTATGTAGAATATCCCGACTCTCAATCTTCATACAAGTCGATAGAACTAGACAACATGGATGCCCATGACGGGTACGTGTGGGATGAACAATATCCTCATTGAATTTTATTTTTCCATTAGAAGGAGCTCGACATGCTCGCAGTACCGCCTGTGAATACTCCACCGGTATGAAAAGTTCTTAATGTTAGTGGAGTTCCTGTTCCCAGTTTGGGATGACCCGCCATAATACCTACAGCTCTCCCACTTTCGCAGGTCGCCAGGAGGACTCTACATAACATAATTGGCATACCCAGATGTTATCCTGCAAGTAAAGGGGGTTCGAATTATACTTGTTGTGCTCGAAAGGTTATGAATCGATTGACAGTCCAATCCCAATATCTTGATTTCGAGTGGCAAGCATCGTAGACCGATCTATATATCGCTGGCTAAACCGACCAATTATGTTGGACAAAAATTTTTCCGTCATCCCATTTCGAGGACTCCCGGAAATACCCGGATAGTGCCAATCTGTTCTACTTCATAATATGTTGAACACTTCAACAAGTCTCGTGTGAGGTATCCATCATCTGATGTTCGTACAGCAGTATCTACAACTCCTTTGCGGGCTCCATAACATGAAATTATATATTCTGTCAAAGAAAGTCCTTCACGGACATGGCCTTGACTGGTAATCAATCATTTGTCCTTGGGATCCGACATTAATCCTCTCATACCTACTACTTGTGTATCTGAGATGGCATTTCCCTAGCTCCCGAAAGGACTTAGATATCCGGGATTAGAATTATCAGTCCATCCGAAACTAGGATTCATTGCCTTGTCTCAAATATTCACTGTTAGCTACCATTCTCAATGGATTGACGTAATTTTCACCGCGTGTACATTCCCATAATGATGGTGTTTATCCAAATAAAACGTTGTGTTCGCGTCTTGGCTAACCATCCCTTAGAAGGGATTGTTAAAAGATCATCAATTCATAAATAGATGTAGCAGTGGCTTGTTGGGAAAAAACAAAAAAACCCAAAGTCTTTACTGATCCAGATATGTGATGTATATGCCATTCCGAAATGATCTATTACCGCAATAAGTCGTTTCATAACCGTTTCCATTTATCCACTTTTATTGTGAAAGACCAGATCGGCCCCGTTCCTGCCATAAGTATCAATGTACCTCTTAATTTATTCTGCTAAGTAGGATTCGACAATGGCCTGAGTTAGGATCGACAACTTCCTGTCCTCAATCTCATCTTGATTCACGCAATTAAAATTATGATACCAGTGAAATTGGGGTAACCGAATTCCCATGGGCACGAACATCGCCTAATCTGATTTCTTAGTTTAGCTAGCGGATATAGGCTCACAAAACCCCTGTATGGCTTCTTCTTTCCCGATAAAAGGAAATATGACCACGAGTATTCGAATGTATATCAACGGATTCTCTTTGTTTACACTTCCTTCTATTATATAGTCCCAGAATCTCTGATAGTACCCAAAGATCATATGAACTTCGATGGAACGTCTCTGAGCCATGACACGTTGATCTAGTCTCCATCGAGCCACAAAGGACTATCTAAACTAAGTCGTTTCTGTTGATAGCTCCAAGTGCATCATATTAACTATAACAATCGGGTTTCTTTCTTTTCGTATACCTATAGTCCCTTTTTTTTTATTGTCAACCTTTATTTGGTAGTTTCCGCAACTATCTCTATATGAGTATACCTATTTGCACAAATACCTCGACATTCCCGTCGTTAATAACTAGATTCTGCGATAAGCATATCTTGAGTGGTACGGAAATGGCCCTAATAGCTGGAGACAGAGATTCATATGAAAAACATAAGTACACGAGCCTCCTCTGAGCTTCCAAGATAGGACATGAACATTTGATCCCCATCAAATCTGCAATTTAAGCCGGTTTTTTTTTTTTTTACAAACTACTGATTAAACCAAATAGCGCGTCCTCCACTAAAAGGGTTGGAACGCCTGTAGGCCTAATCTGTGCAGGGTGGGTGCTCTATTCAATAATACAGGATGCCCCGCTAACTTCTGAGTATTTCCCTACAAGGGTTCACTTTTTCCGAATTTTACTTTTCAGCAATTTCTATGTTATAAGCTACATGTTGTCTGATTAGACACGAATTACAAATGTTCGGAAAGCTCTATTGCTATTTCTCGAGGTAATCCACACTGATGTAATGCAAGCGACAGGACCCACGACAGTTTGTGCAGAACGGAACGTCCCGAATATCGGCACGTTACCAAGCAGAGTCTCACGAAATCTTCCCTCTTTGCCTTCAATTACATCTGACAATGACTTGTAAACTTATTATGACCATCAGCTCATTGTTCCTACGGATCCCATTATCAAGAAGTGTATCCACGCCTCTTGTACCAATTTCTCCTGACACTTACTAATTCCTCCTGCGTCGATCTACTGTGCTAATAGATGTCGTAAGTAGAGTCCGATATGATAACTCTTCTATAGAGTTCATTAATATCCAATCATTATTTACCCCATCTATCTGAATGATTGGTCTCAACTCGGGAGGAAGAACTGGTAATAAGTCCAAAACCATCCATTCGATGGTTTCTACATTTGTTCGAATAAAATGTTTAGCTAATCCATGCGTCTAACCAAAAATCTTCTTCTTCTTTTTTCTATCTTCCCATGCATTCCATTGACCCCTCCTCCCTATTCCTTCCATTCTACTAATGAAGTACCTTAATAATTCGCAAATCTAATCGCTAATTGTTCTCTGATAGCACCTGTCTTGTAGAGATATCTCGATTTCGAAATGCCTCGAAGCCTTGGGTAGTAAAAAAAAGGTGTATGCGTGGAATTTCCCGAGATTGGATTTCATATTCGATAACCCGTCATCGTACGAAAGTAGGTTTTTCGCTATGGGCCTAGCAAAAGAAAATCGCGATAGGTTCCTGTAGGATTGGATTCCCCTTTTCAAAATCGGCGTGAAGTTTCGCTTTTCTCCGGCTCAAGTAGTTTACCTCAAAAAGTGATTTCTTCCTTATTTTAAAAGTTTGTTCGAAAAACCCTACAACAAAGAACTACTCCTTACTCATTTCCCACTAAGACCAAGCGTCATTCTTCTTTTTTTTACTTTAATTTTCGAATTACTTTGACAAAATACAAATTGGTTTTTGAGTAGTCTACTCCCTCCAATGATGAATCCCCTTAACGAATACTTTGGACCCGTACGGGATTTACTTGTCTATATATCGTTCTATTCGATCCTTTAGTCCCTACGCACCTCTATGGTTAGCCATGATGCCCTTGAAGCATATATGCGATAGAATAGACTCTGTAACCATGCTATATTGCTTGCTTAAACAGATCTCTCATTAAGAAATGGAATCGCTGATTCTCACAAAAAAGTGTTTTTTTCACGTGTATAACTAGCAATTCCTATTAACGGGGAATCGGACCATGGAATAATGCCCCTTGATTTGGAGGATGAATACACCTATAATTCTGAGTTTCGTTTTACTTTTACTTCTCCCAAACCACTGTCAGAGCCGGGGGCACCGCAATCGGATTGATGGGATTACGTTTCCTCAGTCGCGAATCTGTAAAACGAAATTTTGATCAAAATCACACCTCGCAGTATACTAGGCCTTCTAATTTCCCTTAAGGGGTTTATCTAAAAGATTCGCGCTATAACTAGGAAGACTTTCAAATACCACACATGAGTCACTGACTGCGAGTTTGATGTATCCCTTTGTATCTTCGTATCGAGATCACAATATCCACCCGCATTGTTCACAAAATTTCGGGTCTTCTTTTTCAGCTCCATCACTCGATAATGTCCACCAGCACAATCCACTTTTTATGGCCCAGATATTCTTTCACAAACAATCCATCTTTTTTCTGGTTTATTTGGTCTGATAATGAACGTATAGGCTTTGTCACCTCTCCAACTATCTCTCCATTAGGTAAAATTTTGTGGCCCAAGCCTTTATTGGTGAGGAGAAACTATTCTAAATTCGAAGTTGTTGATGTTTATACGTTCAATCCTAGAATAGAAATTCTGATTCCATCCACTAATTGCAGATCAAGCTTCTTCCTATTAACTTGAAGTTCTTCTCATATACAAGGAATGATTCCGTTCTAGCAGCTAAAGATCGTAGTTTCTCGAACGGCATGAAAAGATTCTGGAGCATCTTCTGGGTTAGATCTCTTCCTCCAATGATCGTAGCACAAGTCTTCTTGACGAGCTCTATCTGATCAGATTTTACGGTCGCATCTCTTGTTAAAATAATGAGCACACCAACTCCCTCCTAAGGCCCAAACTGTCCATTCCCCTACTCGTTGCCCGCTTGCTTCGCCCTTCCTCTAAGGGGTTGTTGTGTACAGTGCGTTGTCCCTAAACGTCCATAGGGATTTTACATCAACTTTATGAATTAATTTTAAAATTAGGACTGTCCTCTTAGAACAGGTTGTTCAAAGGATTTCCTGTTCTTCCATCAATATTCTGCTTTTTCCCGAGTATTCGGGTCAAATACCCATGGAAGTTTTTGTTTGCTTACTGGCTTCATCTAATTCGGAAACACTAGTTTTCTCGAAGCCTCTTCTCATATCTCCATCAAAAGGTGCTATTCTATAATGTCTCTTTAGCAGATCCCCCCTAACCCAGCGAGCATTCAATATCTTCCACATTCATTCGTGATGGTACTCCTAATGGGTTTAAGACGCATATCACATGTGTTCCATCTTGCAAATAGGGCATATCTTGTCTAGGCAAAATTTTTTGGGGGGGGAAGATACCCTATTCCGCCTGTCTTCGCTACTTATCACCTACTTTGATTTCACGTTTCTGTGAAATATATACACGAATCATTGTCCGAATTATCAGAACCCCCTTTTTCGGGGGGGAGCCACTCACATCAATAACTCGACCTCTTCCCTATAGGTAGTTTTAGAGAATTTTGCTTTGCAGTGTATACCTGAATCAAGTATGGCTCGTAATATCTATCCTCTGGAGCATACGACGATTCGTTTTGCTGTCTGAGGTGTTCAATTACCTACTAAAATATCACCTTTTTCTACCCAAGATCCCAGCATCACAACTCCATTGCTGTCTAATTGCGGGAGCTAAATGAGCCTCTAGATGTGTATTTCCTTAGTGATTCTTTCAGGTCCTGGCTTGTCACTATTCTGAATTTCATATTTCCGGATGTGAAAGAAGCATAAATAGGCTTCATATACCAGACTTCGCAATTAGTACTGCGTCTTCAGAATTGTAACCTTCCCATGGCATATCAGCTACTAATACGTTTTTTTCCTAAAGCAAGTTCCCCGCCCAACTGTAACGCCCGTCGCTAGAATTGTCGGCCTTTTTAATGCATTTACCCCGCGGAACCTGAGGTTTTTGATGCATACAAGTATTTTTGTTGGAACGTTGAATAGATAACTAATGGAATACTTATACTTATAGTATGTCCCCATTACTTGATAAAATGATCTTGTGGCTGTCATATAAATGATCTTTCCCTCGTGTTCGCTATATCGGAAACCCCCGATCTAGAGCCGTTTGGCTGTTTCCAGTCCCGTTCCAACATGCACTCTCGGACTGAGAACGCGAACTGCTTGGCGCTGCATATTAGGAACTCATAGCCCGATTCGCATCAGATGCCGAATAAAAGGAATTAAGGGAACTTCCAATAAAAATATATGAAGGAAAAATACTTCTAAGATGAATCTGTTCCCATGCAATGTCAGGAACTCTTGCTGTATCGGGCTGGAACAACCTGTTCTTCCTGATACCCTATTCAAGGCAAGAATTTTCCTTGCTGCACCAATAATATTCATCCTATTTGGTGATAATAAACTACTGTGCCTCTTTTGATCGTTCAGATATTTCATAAAATGGACTCTCTATAGATCCCCAATGACCAATCCCACATGAATGGCTAAGGAGCCATCAGTCCAACCTTGATTCCTCTTCGGACGTGTCAATTGTCAAAAATACGTCCATAGTTCTAGGATGAATATCTCGTATCCGAAAACTAGCAGTTCGCCCCGTCAATCCTCCAGTCCCACTAACTCAATTTTCGCCATAACGATTTGTGTCAATGGATTAGTTCGATAAAAACTTGAGAATAAGGATGTCGGCCCAAAACGCTCCTAAGTGTTTGTTAATGAAGTTGAAGTTACCCAATTTTGCGAGTGTATCCATTTATGCCGAATGCTCCGCATAGTACCCCCAAGAACAAAAAAAAAAAAAAAAAAAAAAAAAACAACAAGAGCCCCCACAACCCCAAAAAAGGAGGAAGATCCTCGAACCGCATTTTTCTAAACGAACAAGAGCCCTCCGACTTGATCCTGTACATCTCTCGCTATATAACGAACCGTTTCTTTTTCAAGTGATTCCATAATCGTCAAGTGTACCCATTCCAAATTTAATTCGATCAAATGATCCGCATCAGCCACTACTCTCGTGGTAAAAAAAGTATTGGCGGAGTATATCAAGATTCAGTCCTCCGGTTCATATGTCGTCGACCAATCCTTCCTAATTCACATCTTTGTTGAAAAATTTCTTTTGTAATTCTTTACAAAAGACTCAGTAAAATACCGGATCCCCGCCTACACAAGCAAATTGTTGATAAATTCCAAATAGCATTTTCTTTGACTCCATCTTTTTTTGTCTCCTTATCATTCGGGAAAGACAGAAATTTGCAGGGTAACAACTTTCTAGAATTTCTCTTAGATTCGAACCCTAGCTGATGATAGACTTAGAATTAGATATTTTTTGTTTCCTACTTAACGTCCATATCCTTCTTTTCTTCAATTTCGAATTCCGATCTTCCTCCCATCTTATATTATTGTGGCTGGTATAGACAGAAATTCCGTTATGGTCCAATGCGGACGGTATAAATACCCGGACTTTGCAATATTTGATTGATCACAATTCTGTATATTCCATTTACTATAAAGGTTCCGCAGGTAATTCATTAGGAATGTTTCCAATAAAAACGGTTTGTTGCTTGCATCTCTCTACGCGGTTTGAAACAAATCTATCCCGCTGGTACATATATTCAGAAATATGTGATGATTCATACACGCATCTCTTTCGTTTATCAAGGTTCTACCATTGATATCTTTCCACAAAGATTTAATTCATTTCTTGATCTGTATCTTCAATTTTGGAAACTTATGAAATTCTTCCGTCAAGCCGCTCATTAATGAACCTACAAAATCCCTCAATTGGATCGACTAAATCCATTATTGTGGACATTCCCTCATTTCCATCATTCCGGACATCTTAATCTTAAGTTTCCTGTTTTATTGAAAATCCCCTTATTAGTCACTATTTATCGAACCATACGGAGCGATCTAGCCATGATGGAATGTATTTCTGTTTACTGAATCACATGAATTTTAGGCCACTCCATATTATTTCATAACGTACTTACGGAAATGAGACGAGGAATGAAGAGCATTTTCGACGCAAGTTCGAATTTGCGACAGGTACAAATGGAAATGGTTGATAAAGCATCCGAAAAATTCTGTCACTTACACTTATGGAGTCTTATATAGAATTAAAAATTCATTCACTGTCTACCTATCTTATGTTCAATTTCTACCTATTATTATGATATAACATCACCTATTATTATGATATAACATCAGATTGATTGGTACCAAAAAAATAAATGGATCGGCTTAAATTGAATCTCTATGAATGAGATCAAGAAAGACAGTAGACAATAATAAGAGTTTCCTTTTAGGCATACTTATTTTATTTGAGTTTCATTTCATGTTCAAACAAAATTTCGAATTATTTTTTGCTAGTAAATATATAGAAATTGAGTGAATTGCGTAATGGTATAATATTTATTAAGGGCATGCCATATATCTATCTACCTGGTCCGCATATCACATCTTTATCGTAATTTAATGCTTGTGGCAACAAAGTGCAGGTCGCACTATACTAATTCCAGTTTTCTATTGCATATATAAAATGAAAAAAGAAGCGCATGACGATTTCCTATAGGGATATGGTATATGTGTACATAAGAGCGGTATCTGTGTACCAATTTCTGTTTTTGAGGTTTACATATACCCATATATATGTGATAATTTATTTTGTTATAATTGAATTACAAAGAGGATTATTGAAAATAATTGATACGATTAAGTCATAAATCAATTTTATTTTGTTATTCCATTAAGGAATCGCAACAATTTGAGATACAAATTGAAGACGCTTTCACTAATCAAAACAACAAAACAAATAGTTAATGGTTCCAATTTGCCCTTAATTTTTAAGTCTTTGACCAGAACTCTATTTTTTATCTTATTTGGATCGAATTTGTTTGGCGACAGTCCAATGGTAGGCGGGGACTGCAAATCCTTATCCCCAGTTCAAATCTGGGTGTCGCCTTATCAACAAAAACTTGGGATTTCTTATTCTGCTGATTTAACTCGACGATTCGGTCCCCGAAAGAGAGGCAAATGGATCAGCCTATCGATACTTTATTTTAGAATCGTAGTTCTATAAAGAAAGTCAATTTTTTTTAAAGAAAGTCATTTTTTTTCTCAAAATCCGGGCTTTGGGTGTGGCCCAAACCGGTACAAATAGGATGCAGTAAGCCTTACTTATAATATATTATGATTTTAATAATGATATGATTGGTTCGGAACATTTATTTTATAAGTAGAATCAAAAAAGTAATAAATAAATAGTTATAAATAGAATAAATAATATGAAGTAATTCTGGGATTCAAACCTACGAAAGTAAGAGGTCGGAAATCTTGGTATCGCGAAAGTTCCTAAGACACGCCATTTTTCTACTAGGAGTGAATAAGAAGATTGTACGAAAGACTATCACGTAATTCCTAATTATCTTACACTACCACCGTTTGTCTACGCTCTGTCTGAAGTCGATGGGATATGCTGAATGGAACTCATTTAGAATTTGTGGAAATGGCCTGAAGATACTTTGTATCCCGACTCACGAGAGTCTCTGAGTACTCAACCTTCAATCAGGATCGTTGGTCGGCTCTTATTGAGCGAAGAGTAAAAGTAAAAGTTGAAGAAACAAAAAAATTCCTTTGCCGTGTAGGATAGGGGAATTATCGAAAAAAGAAAGATGTATTGTAATACTGGGATGGTTTCTCCCATTCTTCACAAAAAAAACAGTAAGGTAGATCCAATAGGAAATCGAGGTATCTGATAGATAGTTATCTACTTGATGTATATTTTGATGTCTTTTGCTTATCTAAGAAAGGTACAACAATAGGTCTTAGTACTCCTACAATGTTCCATTGGGAAGGAAAGTAGTCCTTTGCTTTTCATTTCTCGAAAGGTGTGTATTGTATTTATGCTTAATGCTTCCCGATTCTACCAGAAATCTTATAATCTTGTTACGAGTGATTCATTGATTGGTTCATCAATAGCCTTAAGTTAAGTCAGAAGTCGCTTTTGGACTCGTGGCTTGATTCCACTATGATTATTGATCATAGTGAAATGCCTCATAAATACCACGGAACTAATTTATATGGATATAGTAAGTCTCGCTTGGGCTGCTTCCTGGTGTCTTTCCATTTTCCCTCTCACTCGTAGTATGGGGAAGGATGGACTCTAGGTACTACTAATCGAGTAATCGATTGAGTATTGAATTCTATCAATTGTTTAATTGAGCGTTTTGCAAAAGGGGGGGGGGGGGGCTTAAAAAAAGAATGTCTCTGTTTCAAATTAGACTGAAATACAGTATGAACACTAAGAAAATACAATAAGGAATAATACCATTGCGATCAAAGATGAATGATTACTATAGTTGTATTTTCGTAAACCTAAATCTCACGCATGCTAGGAAATTTTTTCCAACCGAATCTTCCTAATAGTCTATTTTGATGAAACCAGACTCTTACAGAATTATGGATATTACAAAAAGAAAAATCTGATTGTTTTTTCTTTTTTCTTTATTTGTTTCCTCTTTCTTTACTTTTACTGTTCAAGAGAGAGAAGCCGTTCCGTATTCTAATTATCTAGGTAAACGACCAATACATACGTTCTATGAAATGACTAGTGTTGTCCAAGAGGTTCGCACATAATAAGATTAATCTTCTTCCGTTGAGCGATCCTATCGCGCATTCCCTTTTTTTAGACTCCTAGAGATTTTTTATGCTTTTTTTTGACGCAAGCTACAGTCATGTTTACGCATAAAAAATTGAAGGTCTACTCTCTTAATCTACTTCTTTTTCAAATCTGAAGAAGTTATCATGGAATAGACCTCCGCAGATCATCTGTTAATGGATCAAGCAATGACTTCTTGAGATGGGAAATCTAAAAAAGAAAAAGATTCTTTCTTTGGTTTCGTTTTCTTTTATCTTTTTTTTTATTTAATTTAATTTATAGTAGAATATGCCCATACTATTTTTGTCTTGCTCCATTGATTCCTTTGATAGATCTCGGGACCTATCCTATATATAATATAAATTCTAAGAAAAACAGATTAGAAGATGCCTTCATTATTTTGAATTGATCGAAATCCACACAAGTAAATGTAGCTCAAAAAAATAATACTAATTGGACTGTTATTTTGTATGTACTATTCGATATACATCTAATCTATGTACATACATATTGTATATTGACTAGAGATAGCTTTCTCTATATAAAAGTCCTATATCGGTATACGTCCAACTCTATGAAAATCATTAAAGGATAATAAATCCTATACCAACTAATTCGGCCAGATACTACTATCTCAGATACTTATTATCTCAGATTACTTCTATCCCAACCGATCATTTCATTTAGACGTGGAGTTTGAATCCGTTTCTTTCATTTATTCAATCATTGATAAGAACTAATAAACAAGTTTCAGTCAAATTAATCATTTTGACTGACTGTTTTTACGTAGATGATAAGTAAGGCAGTAGGAACTAGACTGAAGTGGCAGTATCGAATAAATGCGAGAATATTTTACTTCCATAATCTCATGTTTTTTTTACTTCGCAATAACGCGGGATCTAATCCCATATAGATGTAAGAAATTTGATTCTTTAAATTCAATGGGATGAATTGCATCCTGATGTACTGAATCGGATCAATATTATGAATAACATATCGATCTTCAAATCGATTCACGTCGAAATTGATAGTATAACATAGGAAGAATCCTTTATCCATACTAAATCTGAAAAATGGGAACTCCTGATCCAATAAAGAATCCCATTGAATTTGCATCCTTTCCACTTTTTCTTTTCTATAAATAACCCTACAGTCTTTCCTTATATACTCTCCTTCGTTATACTTATACATACAATTATGTACCTACACTTATGAGGTATTATATGACTGGTACTATCATCACACACAGATCCAAAGATTAGAAGTGGAGATGGAAAAAGGACGGTTAAGTATAAAAGATCTACTATAATTCCCACACATGTATTCTAAAGGAACGTTGTCCTTGGTCTTTTCTTTTATTTGATTAGTATCTCTTTCTTCGATTGGGACTGGAAGTCATCATCAAACTTAGTGTGCAATTAAAGGAGAAGAGATCGATTTGTTTCCAATTAGTCATTGAGGATACACAAACAAAGGTCGAAGCTAAAAAGGGTTGTCGTTTACCTGACAATACTCTGTCGAGGTAATTAATGTTAAGTCATTATTGTATTGTACCATAAACGAATACAATTGCGTATGTACTCTCGGTAAAAATAGGAGCACTCTATTCTATTTCATTTATCCAGAAATCGAAAAAGAAAGCAGACGAGTTCTCTTAAAATACTAAATATAGGACTCCCACCGATTGTGACGAATCTATTATATGTTCTGTCCTCTCCCTATCACTCGCACTAGTGGAATAAATGGAATGTCCTGTTTTGTCTGATGATAAATGCTAAATGAAAAACAAAAGAAATAAGGATCTCCACTGGGGATTAGATCTTGCTCCCTGTCTCCTTTTCACGGAAAATAGAGACTTCCTTTCTCCATTCATCGGTCGGATCCTAGTTCGGGACTGACGGGGCTCGAACCCGCAGCTTCCGCCTTGACAGGGCGGTGCTCTGACCAATTGAACTACAATCCCAGCGAGGTTGTAGTATACCTATTCTATGTTTCGAAAAACATTTTCTCGTCGGCGTTGTACAAGACACTAAATGATATACTAACTGATATCATATACACGATATCATATACACATAAGAACCAAGATATGGGACTTATAGTAAAGTGACCCGGATTACTAGTAACCTGTGTTTATTTTTTTTATTGCCAAAATGGATAATCACCTTTCATTGAGAAAAAACGATTTTTCCTTTCATAATCTTTGCTTTGATTAAGTATTATGAATCTATATCTGAGAAGAAAGATCAGAACGATAGAAAAACATGGATAGAAACAAAATTGGACTCTTTCTCTTTTACGGAATCAGGTATTTTTGTTTCTGGGGGACAAATTGGTTATATCTTGTTAAACATATTCATGGAGCGGCGAATTTTTGGGCCGAGCTGGATTTGAACTCAGCTAGACATATCGCCAACGATTTACAGTCCGTCCCCATTACCGCTCGGCATCGCCCAGAAGAATTCCTTCTAGGCTTATTGATATCCATGATCAACTTCCTTTCGTGTACCCCCAGGGGAAGTCGGAATCCCCGCTGCCTCCTTAAAGAGAGGATGTCCTGAACCACTAGACGATAGGGCATATCCCCCAACTGTCCATCAACTATCATGATAGTATGAGTAGTTTTTTTGGCATGTCAATATAATCTAATGATATGATAGATCTGAACACTCTTTTCTACTTTTATGTTATGATTCCATAGAATTTTTGTTTGGATTTTGATGGTTCATGAATGAACCATCCCATACTATTTTATATAGCGAAAGGAGGTACAGGACTCCGTCCGTTCCGGCAGGAATGGTCCACAGAACAGAAAAGGGGGTAGAACCCCACTAATTCTTTTCTCTTCCATTTTAACCTCATTATTTTACTTAACTCATTGCTTCGTTCATTGTTCAGATAAAATATGCCTAATCACATCTCCATTAGTCAGAAACATAAAAGCGATATGAATGTCCTTTTTTCTTTTTTATTTTTTCATCAGAATTCGGGTCAGGGTACGGAATACCCTCATCACATGATTCAAGAAAATCTATCGAATCTATGTCGATGTCAGATTGGTACATGTATCAATCAGTGAATCTTGTTTTGATGGGTCAGTAAAGGAAACAAGCGGGGTCGTCTTGAAACCTTCACTGCATATTTTTTATCAAAAAAAAAATAAAAAATTTGCCCACTTTTTACTTTTGGGGGGTAAATCAAATTGATTGCTCCTAAATTAACATGTATATATTATGTGCATATATGTATTATCATGTACTATATTATGCCGTAGACTCATAATGGAAAAAGGCTATACTTCATGAATCGAATAAAACAAGCCTTTTAACTCGGGTGTAGAGTAACGCCATGGTAAGGCGTAAGTCCTCGGTTCAAATCCGATAAGGGGCGTTCCACTAAACTAAAGTTTTAGTCTTTGTTTTTCGGTGGAGAAAGAGATTTCTTTTTATTTCTAAAAGAAAAGGGAACCACCATATAATGACTTCTGATTATTACGATTATAGTTAAAAAGTGAAACATTATTCATTTTAATATCATTATTATGATATAAATAATAATGAATATGGTAGTTATTAGAACTATCCTACTCTGTACGAAGTTCCCCTTCCTGTCTAATATTCCAAATTTTTGTTTTTGGACAGGATATTCTAGATTCCAATCGCTATTTAGTAATCGCCAAACCAAAGTATTCTTCCTTCTTCCATTTTTTTTATTAAATATCAAACCCAGCTCAATTCTAAATCAATAAAAAGTAAGTGGACCTAACCCTGAATACACTCTATCGCCTATTCTGATATTTAAATTCGATATAGATGAAATTGTACAAGCGATTTTTTATTTCCTTAGACCACGCAAGTCAGGAATTTGTCGATATTTCCGATTTAATGAATCTTCTTCTTACCGACTGCTCCATGAATAAATCGATATTCTTTTCCGCTACATATAAAGTAAAAGTTTTATTTCGAAAATATATTTTTTCGATATCTTTCCTGATTGTCAGAATCAGATATGTTTTGTTCTCCCCAATGCAATAGAGAACGCATTGCAGAAAGGGACTTTACTTCATTGCATCCTACCTTATTTAAATATTTAATCTAGTTTAGGGGCAGGAAAAAACAGTGAATTTTCTTTTTTTTGTTTTTGACCCGTTAAAGATATACTCTGTACTGTAATATAGTCAGAGACAATTCAGGGTTCAAATACTTATTTATTTTATATAGTATATTCTAAATCGTATAGAAAGGTCTAAGACTAATCGAATCGACTCCGTGGATTTATTTACTTAGATTGGTTTGTGGCCCAATAGAAAAGACTAATTTGTATCTTCGAAACCATTGTAAGGGGCAGGAACGAGCAAATCGGTCCACAGATAATCGAACTATCGTAGCCTTGGAATTGATATGAGGTGTTCGGAAATGGTTTGAAGCTAGTTAACTAGGGATCGCTATGACTATAGTCCTTGGTAAATTTACCAAAGAAGAAAATGATCTATTTGATATTATGATTGTTGGGGTACGGAGGGACCGTTTCGTTTTTGTAGGTTGGTCCGGCCTATTGCTCTTTCCTTGTGCTTATTTCGCTTTAGGAGGTTGGTTTTATTACAGGTACAACTTTTGTAACTTCCCCCCACATGTATACCCTGATTGGCGAGTTCCTATTTGGAAGGTTTCAATTTCTTAACGCTGCAGTTCCACTCCTGCGAATAGTTTAGCACATTCTTTGTTGCTACTATGGGGTCCTGAATCACAAGGAGATTTACTCGTTGTGTCCATATGCGGTCTGTGGGACTTTGTTGCTCTCCTTGTGCTTCGCACTAATAGGTTTCAGGTACTCAATTCGAACTTGCTCGATTCTGTTCAATTGGCGACCTTATATGCAATCGCATTCTCTGCTCCAATTGCTGTTTTTGTTTCAGTATTCTTGATTATACCCTGGTCAATCTGGCTGTTCTTTGCACCTAGTTTTTGCGTACATCCATAATTTCGATTCATCTCTTCTTCCAAGGGTTTCCATAATGGACGTTTAACCCATTTCCATATGATGGGAGTTTCCGGAGTATTATGCGCTGGGGCTCTGCTATGCTCTATTCATTGTGCTACCGTAGAAAACTTTATTCGAAGATGGTGGACGGTGCAAAATACATTTCGTGCTTTTAACCACTCACCGAGAGACTTTTCAATGGTCACTGCTACCGTTTTGGGTCCACCATCTTGGGGTTGCTTTTTCCAATAAACGTTGGTTAGATTTCTTTATGCTATTTGTACCGTACTGGTTTTATGGAGAGTGCATTGGGTAGGCGGTCTGGCTCTAATCTCCGTGCCTATGAACTTCGTTTCCCCAGAATCCGTGCAGCGGAAGATCCTGATTTGAGACTTTCTACACCAAAAATATTCTCTTAAACGAAGGTATTCGTGCTTGGATGGCGGCTCAGATCAGCCCTCAGAAAACCTTATTTCCCTGAGGAGTTCTACCACGTGAAACGCCCTTTAATGGAACTTTAGCTTTAGCGTTCGACCAAGAACCACCGGTTTCGCTTGGTGGGCCGGAAATGCCACTTATAATTTTTCCGTAAACTACTTGGAGCTCACGAAGCTCATGCCGATTATCGTAGTCTGGGCCGAGGCAATGAACTATTTGAATGGCTCATTTCGTACCAGAGAAACCCATGTATGAACAAGGATTGTTTTACTTCCGCACCTAGCTACCTCTAGGTTTGGGGTAGGTCCGTCGGGGGGATGTTAGGGACACCTTTCCATACTTATGTCTCTAGTACTTCACTTAATTTCCTCTGCAGTTCTTAGGCTTTGTGGTATTTACATGCGCTTCTTGGACCCGAGCTCTTGAAGATCTTTTCCGTCTTCGTTATGTATGGAAAGATAGAAATAAAATGACTACCATTTTGGGTATTCACTTATGTTTGTTAGGTCTAGGTGCTTTTCTTCTAGTGCTCAAGGCTGTTTATTTTGGGGGCATATATGATACCTGGGCCCCTGGGGGGGAGATGTAAGAAATTTACAACTTGACCCTTAGCCCAAGTTTCATATTTGTTATTTACTAAAATCTCCTTTTGGCGGAGAAGGATGGATGTTAGTGTGGACGATTTAGAAGATATATTGGGGGACATGGTGGTTCGGTTCCATTTGTATCTTTGTGAATTGGGCATATCCCCCCCTTTTTAACAAACCTTTGCATGGGCTCGCCGTGCATTGTATGGTTCTAGGAGGAGGCTTACTGTCTTATAGTTTAGGTGCTTTATCTGTCTGTGTTTTATCGCTTGTTGTTTTGTCTGGTTTAATAATACCGCTATTCCTAGTGAGTTTTACGGACCTACCGGCAGAAGCTTCCAATCTCAGCATTTACCTTTCTAGTCAGAGACCAACGTCTTTGGAGCTAACGTGGGATCCGCTCAAGGACCTACTGGTTTAGGTAAATATCTAATGCGTTCCCCGACTGGGATATTATTTTTGGAGAGAAACTATGCGTTTTTGGGATCTCTTCGTCTGCTCCCGGGGTTAGAACCTCTAAGGTCCCAATGGTTTGGACTTGATTAGCTGAAAAAGAACATACCCTTGGCAAGAACGACGTTCGGCAGAATAGATGACTCTGCTCCTTTATGGTTCTTTAAATTCCGGGTTGCGTAGCTACCGAGATCATGCAGTCAATTAGTCTCTCCGAAGTTGGTTGCGACCGCCCTTTTTGTTCTAGGATTCTTCTTTTTTGTGGTGTGGTTGCTTTGTGGCCGCGGAAGGCCCTGCAGCTGCAGCAGCTTTGAAAAAGGAATCGATCGTGATTTGGAACCTGTTCTTTCCATGACCCTCTTGTTGAGATTTTCTTTCTTCTTTTTCTTTTTATATCTATTCTATTTTTTTCCTGTTCTGGCTCGGCTATTCTACCTAGCCGGGCCATTCCTTTTATGAAGATAACGTCCAAATGAATAAATAAACAAAAATTTTACAACAAGCAAAAAAAGGAGAGAGAGGATTCGAACCCTCGATAGTTCTTTGTTTAACTATACCGGTTTCCAAGACCGGAGCTATCAACCACTCAGCCATCTCTCCCCGACAATTTCTATTTTTAGTCCTACAAATGGATATGACTATTGAGGATGATACACTAACTATCTGTAAAACATCCCAATGCAATCCATATTTCATGTATCTATCTGATCTTGTATACATAGATATATCATTATCAGTAGTTCGCTTGTGAAGTAACATACTAACTCCCCTCTACTCCCTGTCGACTAAAATAAAGCGTTAGTTCATAATTTCCAAAATCATTGATGCATGGTCAATCCCTACATGATGCATTTTATACAATTTGACACTAGGATCAAATGGTATAGTTCATTTGTGGTACTGAGGATTACAACATGACTATTCTTTCCAATACTGTTTTTTCATTAATTGGGCGACTTCATCATCTTACTGATTAGTGACCCGTTTTATTTGCTTCTTCTGATGGTGGTCAAGTAATAAACATATTGTATTTTCCGGTTACATCATTAATGGATTGGATTAGTCTTTTTCTGGTAGCTATCCTAATCTCTCACTCTTGAACTTAGTTTTTATTGCCCCGAGCCAAAACTCCATTCCTTCTATCGTACCTCTACTTCTAATAAATTTAATAATCGGATTGGTGAGACACTCAAGATTTCAATCTGATTTCAAAAAAATTATATTTCCTTCTTGTATCTGCATATTTGCTCCTGTACATATGATTCCAAGCATATATGATATAGATATCATGTCGTATATAGGGTGGAAGAGGCGTGCGTGTCAGGAACGGCAGAAATGACGAAGTATGGGTGCCGAGATGTGAAATTTCTCATTTGCCAGCGGAGAAATGTTGGTTTCGATTCCCGGCTATCCGCCCACGTGAAGTAATGATATATGATAAATAAGAGAAAATCAACAATAAATTCGAACACGTAATGCAATACTACAAAGATATTTTTTTTTTTACAAAAAAATGTTGCGGCGACAGGATTGAAACCCTGACCTCAAGGTTTGAGCCTTGCGACTACCAAACTGCTCTACGGCGCGCTTGAAAGAACCGGGAACTTTGGACGAAGAAAGTTGATACGCGCCCTCTACATATCCGTACAAATAGAACTAGTCCTATTTATACAGAATGGTAAAGGAGGGGCTCTCATCTCTATGAGATAGATCGTAGAGATTCAGACAATACGAAAGGATAGTTATTCCTCTTTACCACTTATCTTATTGCGCCGTGAACCAAACATGCCTTCAAACATTTCTCGAAGTTATGTGTCCGGATAGCCCAAAGTCTCGATAGTTAGCTCTAGGTCTTCCCATCAAAAAACACGTCGGGACGTATAGGTGCACTATGACGTGTGGGGATTTGAAGTTTTCCCCCCCCATGAAGTTTCCCCATTTTTCACTCAGATGGAACGGGCTTATTTTGTTTTTTGAGGATCGACGAAATTCAAATGATTTTCTGTTCCAATTTCTGTCCTTCTTCTCGCTGCTGAATCAAACTTTGTCTTGCCATAAGAATGTCATTCCGAGATAGCATGAGACAGTTCGGATCCTAGATGTAAAAAAATAAATATAAGAAGGTAGATCTGCCCTCCTCCATCGAAACAAATGATATGTTTGCTGATACATACATAAAAAAATAATACTAACTACATTAAAATACCGGCAAATTTTCTGATGTAGAGCAAATCAAGAAAGCTGCATAAGTGTGAATATAGAACCGACGAAAAGTGGCTTAATCCAACCAATTCTTTGCTCCAAGGGAAAGCGCATGGCTTTATCTCTCCATCGAATCCAAGATTATCCCAAAGGTGTTGCGGTTGCGTGAGCCCATGCTAAATTTTCAATCACAATACCTATCCCAAATCTCCGCGGCCATAGAAATTAAAAACAATAAATCCAAGTAGCCGCCAACAAAGATGTGCATCTAGGATGCAGAGCACATCCTCCCCAGGGGCGACGAGATAGAACGTGCTACCGAGGAGGAGTTAGACCATGATGATAATTATATGTGGAAGTATAGTTTTGAACCATAAGAAATCTCTACCAAGCCCATTAAATACGTGAAAGTCTTAATTGGGAAAAGCGTGTTGTGCAGCCCTAGCGCGGTAGGGTGTAGTGATGTACTTTGTTGTCCAAGGGCCAAGCTAAAAAAGGGTAACCAGCCCAAGTGTAATTTAACCATGCCACGCAGACTGGCCAAACTACAAGCGGTCCCTCAAGCCGGAAATCACAGTACTGCCGCCGGCGATCTGGGGGCCGGCGCACAGGGGAAAAAACATGAGAACCGAATCCCTTTTGTATTCTGGCAATTAACGTGGACACGGCATCTAAAGCACACCTTTTACTAAAATCACTGTAGTTGTATGCACCTAGAGCAATATCATAGAACCAAGAATCCCCAGGACTTTGTTAAGGACGAGTGAATACTATTCTCATTAACAGCATTCAACCAGGCCCCGTGAAATCCAACCTGATGTCATGATCAGAACCTGCGGAAGGCTGGAGCCAGATCGGTGAATGCATGAGTACATCTGTCGAACACCATATGAATCTTTTACGCATACGTAGTGTTCCATGGGCATATATTTTCAATCAGATTTGTTTTTTTCGGAGTACCTAAGCGAGGCATAATCATCGTTATGAACCAAAGGCCCAGTATGGAACCCAGACACAGGCTGGCCCCACTTAAATGAGATAATGATAGCTTCTTGTGGTCAACAGTCTTGCCAATAGAAATTATCCTCAGTCGGTTCTGGATTGTAATACTACAATGAAGAATATAGCTCCATGAGCAAAGGCTCCTGTCATGATAACCCGCGATGTAATGGTGATGAGTATAGTACGCAGCTTGACGGTAGTCAAGTCTTGTGTGCTAGAAATTTCAAAAGCAGTTAAGGGTACATTGTTGAGTCTACTAAGGAAGTAATAACCCCTAAAGAGGCTAGAGCAAGACCGTAATTGAAATGAAGCGAATTATTGATTGTGTCATCAAGCCCTTTATGCCCCGCCCTAATCGAACCCCCCCTGGAGTGAATATGTGTTTCTAAAAGATCTTTTGATACTGTGCCCAAATCCTCGAAGTTAGTTCTATACATACCAGCGCTCAGGAAAAAGATGCAATAGCTAAATGATGAGTGAGGGTGGGTGTTGGGAGAGAGCAATTCGGGTCCGCCAGAGAACTTCTTTGTGGTGAATCACCGGAAATGTTCTAATGGCAGTTCCCTGTTCCTTGGTTAATCTCCAAAAATGGCTACTCCGACTCATTTTTTGGGCATCACTATTCCGACTGACCCGTAAAAATGGTCCCACCCGTGAGGATAGGTAAGCATCTAAAATTATTCCGATCTGGTGGACGTACTGTCCCCTGGATCCTGGAATCGCGACTGAACTAAATTGTCCTGTCAAGCCAAGACTCACTCCGAAAGTCCTGACAAATGATGATTTCAGAACGAGATTCGGCATTTTTTGAACCACGAACGCTTGGTTTCCATTTGGTTTGTAATTTACCAACCCCTATTAGGATATAAGCAGAAAAATCAAAAAAAGAGCCTGTCCAGTATAAAGATCTTCATTAGTGCGGTAATCCGATTGTTCGACCACCATATAAACACCGGAATAACGATATTTCACTGGAACCGGTAGCACCTGCCTCGCGTAAAGCTTCTAACAGCTGTTACCAAAATTAGGATCCCAATTGCATGAGCAATCGTCCTTACATGTAAAGGGTCTTGTAGCCCATGACTCAAATTTCCCCTTGCCATATACATGAGGAGATTTCTCCGGCGTCCAACAGAAGGATTATTGCTAATTGCCCAAAGTGAGAAGCAAAAATGTTCTGAATACAGACGTTTTCCTCCTAATTCATCATGACTCTCGAAGTCATGTGTGCTGTGTATCAATACAAACCAATACACAGTATGGGGTTCCTACTAAGCCTTGCGAAACCTCGGAAATCGTAATGCCAAATGCCTTTCAATCCTCTTCCAGTATCCTACTGCAATAACTTCTTGCTAAAGAATGCCCATGTTGTGGCAATTCCACCCAGAAGTAATGGGTTTACTCCTACAGCACGTCTTTTACAATGCTCCAGGCTCGATCTGAGTAGCAGGGCACCTTTTATTTGTTCTACCCAAACGATGGATTCAATGGAGTTCTTGCCAGACCACGGCCACTGACTAGAAACATTAACGAAAGCCCACAAATGAGCACCTAAGAAAAAGAGACCATAGCGATAATGAAGAACCATAAGACTGACTTCCTGAGATGCCTTGTGCCCTAGAACTCGAAAGTCCACCCATTACTAGTAATGGAACTCTGCTCAAAGTTTCCTCCTGTAATATGAGTTTACTACCCCTTTATCACTTAATAGGACCCAAACATCCGACTGCATTTTCAACTGACGGAAAATAACTACGAAATCGCATTGTACATCCAGAATAGACCTAGAAGAACGGATCCCAGGCAATACTACTCGACATGTCCCCCCTCCTTCCAGGTCCATCACCAGGAAAACGAAAACCAACGAGTTGCTGTTATCAGGTATCAAACGGGAACTGCGAGCAAATAGAACACCTTTCAGTAGTATCAATACAGTCACGTGGATCGTAATGCAGATATTAGGGGACTAAGAAGTCTGCGTCTGTGGCCTAATGGAATAGGTAACAAAGCGACTTTGCCGCCTACTGCTACCAACTCACCACCTCCCCAAGTTAAGCTGGTACTTGCTGTTGCACCAGGACTGTTATGCCGTGCTAAGCTGGTTGTTTTGTACCCTTGCAAAGATGTTTTGGAATTGTAATGCGTTATCGGAAAACTATTCTTGTGGACCCCTCAAGCGCTCCTGTACATTTGAATATAAAGCCAAAATGTGGAAACCTAGAACTCTACTGCCCGTTAAGATGATATGATTGCATCGCGGGTCGAAAAGGACACGCTCTAATAGATCGTTGTATCGATATTTTGGATTCGAATCTCTTACCATAAAAATTGCTGCATTGCAGCAGCACCAACTATGAGCACCCACCGATCCACATGTGATTGTGAACAACGAAAGTTTGTACCTAGTCATAGCTAGGTATGGATAGGGAGGCATTGAATACATATGTGAGCGACAATAATGGTTTATAGAGCTAACATAGCCAGGGTAATGAGATATGAGCATGCCACGACTTGTTAGGATTTTCATAGAGTCCTTTATGGCCCTGGCCTGTAAATGACCTTTATGAGCCTCTACAATGTCTTTAATGCCATGACCAATGCCCCAGTGGTTCTATAACATATGACAGCGATCAGGAAAAGAATTGCAATAGCTAAATGATTGGTGTGCAATATCGTCAGCCATAGACACCTTTTATTGGTTCAATCCTCCACTAAAAGTACGAAATTCCGCGTATTTTTGGACCAATTCACGGTGAAAAGGGGTTGCTCCCTCGGCAAAACTGGGATAATTTGAGCCAAAAGGTCCGATTCAAATAAATTCATAGGAAGTGGTAGCTCTTTTAGGATCAACCCACGTCGAGAATTGGTTCTCGTTAACGATACATGGATTTGGTGTCCCGCCCAAGAAGAGACCAAGTCCAGAACCCGCTACTGGTGATTTAACATAGATTCACATCTTGGAACCAAGCCCATTGGGGGAGGCTTTTGTGATATGGAACCAACCAGCAAAAAGCATTAACGATGCAAAGACCAATGCGCCACTGGCGACATAATTGTAATTCCCTATTTATTCCAGATTCTCGCCAAATCTGAAAAAATCCGGAGGTTATTTGTATTCTCGGAAACCTCCACCCCACAATCACCATTCAATATTTCTTGCCTACTATTGGCCCAAACTACCTGTGGCACTGGGTGAAATGCTGAGAGGTCCTTATCCATGCTTCATAATTGAAAAACGGCGCCATGGAAGTCCATGCCACGCAGCCAAGAAAGATAATGGAGAGTTGACCAAATGAGCACTAATACTTTTCTGAAGAGATCTCCTCCAAATCACTTGGGATGACTATCGAATCGTGACATCACATGTAGGTTCCAGATCCAAGTGGTATATCAGGGCCCTTAGCTATGTGTTCTTGAGAAATGGCCGGTCTGGCCCATTCCTCTAAAGACGTTTTATGGGATCCCATCTACAACACTTTTCAACTTCTGGTTTCCGTCGACGAATAATCATTAAGTCCTCCTCTTTCCGCCACACATCAAAGAACCCGCCAACAGTTTTTAGTGACCTCTGAAAGATAGTCTTTTATTTATGTTATGATTAGTCCCTTGAGGGGGCTTTCCTATCTCCCATCCATCTATTTTATTTAGTTTATCACTAAGCAATTATTAGTTATTCACTAGAGCAATTATGGATGAAGTCCATCCGATGGGCCAACAGTGGGTGCAAGGGGGGGGGGGTAGGCAAGTGTTCGATCTATTATGACCATACGTAGGTGCCCCACGGACCCCCTTCTCTCTTGGAAAGTCTTTCCAGCATGAACGAAAAAACTATTTTTTTGTTCAAACTAGTGTACTTATATCTGAATGTATAATACCATATGAAATCTCTTCCATTGAATATCTTTTACTTTTACTCTAAATTAATCACAAGCCATTCATTAGAATAATAAGATCCATTCCTAATCGTTATCTGTATTTAGTCATTCGAATGTACCTTTTTTAGCTTTATTAGTTTATTCTATCTTGTATCGGATCATTTATCCCTACAGATCCCATACATGATTTAGAAGGACGGATAAAAAAGTCCAACTCTTCTAATCCGGTTTTCTAGAATATATAGATATAGGTATGAGGTCCGAGATCTATCCAAGGAATCAAGGGAGCAAGACAAAAAATGTAGGGGCATATTCTACTATAAATTAAATAATAAAAAAAAGATAAAAGAAAACGAAACAAAGAAAAGAATCTTTTCTTTTTTAGATTTCCATATCAAGAGGTCATTGCTGATCCATTAACAGATGATCATGCGGAGTCTATTCCATGATAACTTCTTCCGATTTGAAAAAGAAGTAGATAATTAGATAGACCTTCCCAATTTTTTATGCTAACCTGACATGAGATGAGTCAAAAAAAGCATAAAAAAATCTCTAGGAGTCTAAAAAAAAGGTGAAATGCGCGATATGTATCGCTCAACGGACGACAAGATCTAATCGTAGTTATTGTAGAAAACTCTTTGGCCAAACAACTAGTCATTTCCAATAGAAGTATGTATGGTTCGTAATCTAATATAATTGAATAGCGGAACGGCTGTTCTTCTCTTAGACCAGTAAAAGTAAAGAAAGAGGCGAAAACAAATAAAGAAAAAAAGAAAAAACCAATTTCAGATTTTTTCTTTTTGTAATATCCATAAGTCGTAAGAGCTGGTTTCGCCAAAATAGAATATTTAGGAAGATTCGGTTGGAAAAAATTTCCTACATGGTGATTTAGGGTTCGAAATAAACTGTAGTAAATTCATTCTTTGATCGAATGGTTATTATTCAGTATTGTATTCTTATTCATTACTGTATTCAG
>PYDT01001705.1:0-5000 GCA_004837865.1 Musa balbisiana
AAATTGGATCGGATTTTGCAGTTTTTTTCTATTATATATTATATTAGTATTAGTTAGTGATCCCGGTTCGGATTATATTAGTATTAGTTAGTGATCCCGGTTCGGATTATATTAGTATTAGTTAGTGATCCCGGTTCGGATTATATTAGTATTAGTTAGTGATCCCGGTTCGGATTATATTAGTATTAGTTAGTGATCCCGGTTCGGATTATATTAGTATTAGTTAGTGATCCCGGTTCGGATTATATTAGTATTAGTTAGTGATCCCGGTTCGGATTATATTAGTATTAGTTAGTGATCCCGGTTCGGATTATATTAGTATTAGTTAGTGATCCCGGTTCGGATTATATTAGTATTAGTTAGTGATCCCGGTTCGGATTATATTAGTATTAGTTAGTGATCCCGGTTCGGATTATATTAGTATTAGTTAGTGATCCCGGTTCGGATTATATTAGTATTAGTTAGTGATCCCGGTTCGGATTATATTAGTATTAGTTAGTGATCCCGGTTCGGATTATATTAGTATTAGTTAGTGATCCCGGTTCGGATTATATTAGTATTAGTTAGTGATCCCGGTTCGGATTATATTAGTATTAGTTAGTGATCCCGGTTCGGATTATATTAGTATTAGTTAGTGATCCCGGTTCGGATTATATTAGTATTAGTTAGTGATCCCGGTTCGGATTATATTAGTATTAGTTAGTGATCCCGGTTCGGATTATATTAGTATTAGTTAGTGATCCCGGTTCGGATTATATTAGTATTAGTTAGTGATCCCGGTTCGGATTATATTAGTATTAGTTAGTGATCCCGGTTCGGATTATATTAGTATTAGTTAGTGATCCCGGTTCGGATTATATTAGTATTAGTTAGTGATCCCGGTTCGGATTATATTAGTATTAGTTAGTGATCCCGGTTCGGATTATATTAGTATTAGTTAGTGATCCCGGTTCGGATTATATTAGTATTAGTTAGTGATCCCGGTTCGGATTATATTAGTATTAGTTAGTGATCCCGGTTCGGATTATATTAGTATTAGTTAGTGATCCCGGTTCGGATTATATTAGTATTAGTTAGTGATCCCGGTTCGGATTATATTAGTATTAGTTAGTGATCCCGGTTCGGATTATATTAGTATTAGTTAGTGATCCCGGTTCGGATTATATTAGTATTAGTTAGTGATCCCGGTTCGGATTATATTAGTATTAGTTAGTGATCCCGGTTCGGATTATATTAGTATTAGTTAGTGATCCCGGTTCGGATTATATTAGTATTAGTTAGTGATCCCGGTTCGGATTATATTAGTATTAGTTAGTGATCCCGGTTCGGATTATATTAGTATTAGTTAGTGATCCCGGTTCGGATTATATTAGTATTAGTTAGTGATCCCGGTTCGGATTATATTAGTATTAGTTAGTGATCCCGGTTCGGATTATATTAGTATTAGTTAGTGATCCCGGTTCGGATTATATTAGTATTAGTTAGTGATCCCGGTTCGGATTATATTAGTATTAGTTAGTGATCCCGGTTCGGATTATATTAGTATTAGTTAGTGATCCCGGTTCGGATTATATTAGTATTAGTTAGTGATCCCGGTTCGGATTATATTAGTATTAGTTAGTGATCCCGGTTCGGATTATATTAGTATTAGTTAGTGATCCCGGTTCGGATTATATTAGTATTAGTTAGTGATCCCGGTTCGGATTATATTAGTATTAGTTAGTGATCCCGGTTCGGATTATATTAGTATTAGTTAGTGATCCCGGTTCGGATTATATTAGTATTAGTTAGTGATCCCGGTTCGGATTATATTAGTATTAGTTAGTGATCCCGGTTCGGATTATATTAGTATTAGTTAGTGATCCCGGTTCGGATTATATTAGTATTAGTTAGTGATCCCGGTTCGGATTATATTAGTATTAGTTAGTGATCCCGGTTCGGATTATATTAGTATTAGTTAGTGATCCCGGTTCGGATTATATTAGTATTAGTTAGTGATCCCGGTTCGGATTATATTAGTATTAGTTAGTGATCCCGGTTCGGATTATATTAGTATTAGTTAGTGATCCCGGTTCGGATTATATTAGTATTAGTTAGTGATCCCGGTTCGGATTATATTAGTATTAGTTAGTGATCCCGGTTCGGATTATATTAGTATTAGTTAGTGATCCCGGTTCGGATTATATTAGTATTAGTTAGTGATCCCGGTTCGGATTATATTAGTATTAGTTAGTGATCCCGGTTCGGATTATATTAGTATTAGTTAGTGATCCCGGTTCGGATTATATTAGTATTAGTTAGTGATCCCGGTTCGGATTATATTAGTATTAGTTAGTGATCCCGGTTCGGATTATATTAGTATTAGTTAGTGATCCCGGTTCGGATTATATTAGTATTAGTTAGTGATCCCGGTTCGGATTATATTAGTATTAGTTAGTGATCCCGGTTCGGATTATATTAGTATTAGTTAGTGATCCCGGTTCGGATTATATTAGTATTAGTTAGTGATCCCGGTTCGGATTATATTAGTATTAGTTAGTGATCCCGGTTCGGATTATATTAGTATTAGTTAGTGATCCCGGTTCGGATTATATTAGTATTAGTTAGTGATCCCGGTTCGGATTATATTAGTATTAGTTAGTGATCCCGGTTCGGATTATATTAGTATTAGTTAGTGATCCCGGTTCGGATTATATTAGTATTAGTTAGTGATCCCGGTTCGGATTATATTAGTATTAGTTAGTGATCCCGGTTCGGATTATATTAGTATTAGTTAGTGATCCCGGTTCGGATTATATTAGTATTAGTTAGTGATCCCGGTTCGGATTATATTAGTATTAGTTAGTGATCCCGGTTCGGATTATATTAGTATTAGTTAGTGATCCCGGTTCGGATTATATTAGTATTAGTTAGTGATCCCGGTTCGGATTATATTAGTATTAGTTAGTGATCCCGGTTCGGATTATATTAGTATTAGTTAGTGATCCCGGTTCGGATTATATTAGTATTAGTTAGTGATCCCGGTTCGGATTATATTAGTATTAGTTAGTGATCCCGGTTCGGATTATATTAGTATTAGTTAGTGATCCCGGTTCGGATTATATTAGTATTAGTTAGTGATCCCGGTTCGGATTATATTAGTATTAGTTAGTGATCCCGGTTCGGATTATATTAGTATTAGTTAGTGATCCCGGTTCGGATTATATTAGTATTAGTTAGTGATCCCGGTTCGGATTATATTAGTATTAGTTAGTGATCCCGGTTCGGATTATATTAGTATTAGTTAGTGATCCCGGTTCGGATTATATTAGTATTAGTTAGTGATCCCGGTTCGGATTATATTAGTATTAGTTAGTGATCCCGGTTCGGATTATATTAGTATTAGTTAGTGATCCCGGTTCGGATTATATTAGTATTAGTTAGTGATCCCGGTTCGGATTATATTAGTATTAGTTAGTGATCCCGGTTCGGATTATATTAGTATTAGTTAGTGATCCCGGTTCGGATTATATTAGTATTAGTTAGTGATCCCGGTTCGGATTATATTAGTATTAGTTAGTGATCCCGGTTCGGATTATATTAGTATTAGTTAGTGATCCCGGTTCGGATTATATTAGTATTAGTTAGTGATCCCGGTTCGGATTATATTAGTATTAGTTAGTGATCCCGGTTCGGATTATATTAGTATTAGTTAGTGATCCCGGTTCGGATTATATTAGTATTAGTTAGTGATCCCGGTTCGGATTATATTAGTATTAGTTAGTGATCCCGGTTCGGATTATATTAGTATTAGTTAGTGATCCCGGTTCGGATTATATTAGTATTAGTTAGTGATCCCGGTTCGGATTATATTAGTATTAGTTAGTGATCCCGGTTCGGATTATATTAGTATTAGTTAGTGATCCCGGTTCGGATTATATTAGTATTAGTTAGTGATCCCGGTTCGGATTATATTAGTATTAGTTAGTGATCCCGGTTCGGATTATATTAGTATTAGTTAGTGATCCCGGTTCGGATTATATTAGTATTAGTTAGTGATCCCGGTTCGGATTATATTAGTATTAGTTAGTGATCCCGGTTCGGATTATATTAGTATTAGTTAGTGATCCCGGTTCGGATTATATTAGTATTAGTTAGTGATCCCGGTTCGGATTATATTAGTATTAGTTAGTGATCCCGGTTCGGATTATATTAGTATTAGTTAGTGATCCCGGTTCGGATTATATTAGTATTAGTTAGTGATCCCGGTTCGGATTATATTAGTATTAGTTAGTGATCCCGGTTCGGATTATATTAGTATTAGTTAGTGATCCCGGTTCGGATTATATTAGTATTAGTTAGTGATCCCGGTTCGGATTATATTAGTATTAGTTAGTGATCCCGGTTCGGATTATATTAGTATTAGTTAGTGATCCCGGTTCGGATTATATTAGTATTAGTTAGTGATCCCGGTTCGGATTATATTAGTATTAGTTAGTGATCCCGGTTCGGATTATATTAGTATTAGTTAGTGATCCCGGTTCGGATTATATTAGTATTAGTTAGTGATCCCGGTTCGGATTATATTAGTATTAGTTAGTGATCCCGGTTCGGATTATATTAGTATTAGTTAGTGATCCCGGTTCGGATTATATTAGTATTAGTTAGTGATCCCGGTTCGGATTATATTAGTATTAGTTAGTGATCCCGGTTCGGATTATATTAGTATTAGTTAGTGATCCCGGTTCGGATTATATTAGTATTAGTTAGTGATCCCGGTTCGGATTATATTAGTATTAGTTAGTGATCCCGGTTCGGATTATATTAGTATTAGTTAGTGATCCCGGTTCGGATTATATTAGTATTAGTTAGTGATCCCGGTTCGGATTATATTAGTATTAGTTAGTGATCCCGGTTCGGATTATATTAGTATTAGTTAGTGATCCCGGTTCGGATTATATTAGTATTAGTTAGTGATCCCGGTTCGGATTATATTAGTATTAGTTAGTGATCCCGGTTCG
>PYDT01001705.1:20000-28007 GCA_004837865.1 Musa balbisiana
TGATAAGTCGAATAAAAACTCTAGAAGAAGAAGAAAGGATATCTCTTGCTCTAGATATACTTGAAAAAAGGACCAGATTATGCAACGATGAGAATGAGCAAGAATACTTGCCAAAAGCGTATGATCCTTTTTTGAACGGACCGTATCGTGGAACAATAAAAAAATTCTATTCACATACAATCATGAATGATTTAATTACTTCTACAAATGATTTAATTACTTCTACAAATGATTTAATTACTTCTACAGAAGAAGAAGAAGAAGAAGAAGAAGAAGAAAGGATATCTCTTGCTCTAGATATACTTGAAAAAAGGACCAGATTATGCAACGATGAGAATGAGCAAGAATACTTGCCAAAAGCGTATGATCCTTTTTTGAACGGACCGTATCGTGGAACAATAAAAAAATTCTATTCACATACAATCATGAATGATTTAATTACTTCCACAAATGATTTAATTACTTCTACAAATGATTTAATTACTTCTACAAATGATTTAATTACTTCTACAAATGATTTAATTACTTCCACAAATGATTTAATTACTTCCACAAATGATTTAATTACTTCCACAAATGATTTAATTACTTCTACAAATGATTTAATTACTTCTACAAATGATTTAATTACTTCTACAAATGATTTAATTACTTCCACAAATGATTTAATTACTTCTACAAATGATTTAATTACTTCTACAAATGATTTAATTACTTCTACAAATGATTTAATTACTTCTACAAATGATTTAATTACTTCCACAAATGATTTAATTACTTCTACAAATGATTTAATTACTTCCACAAATGATTTAATTACTTCCACAAATGATTTAATTACTTCCACAAATGATTTAATTACTTCCACAAATGATTTAATTACTTCCACAAATGATTTAATTACTTCCACAAATGATTTAATTACTTCCACAAATGATTTAATTACTTCCACAAATGATTTAATTACTTCTACAAATGATTTAATTACTTCTACAAATGATTTAATTACTTCCACAAATGATTTAATTACTTCCACAAATGATTTAATTACTTCTACAAATGATTTAATTACTTCCACAAATGATTTAATTACTTCTACAAATGATTTAATTACTTCCACAAATGATTTAATTACTTCCACAAATGATTTAATTACTTCTACAAATGATTTAATTACTTCTACAAATGATTTAATTACTTCCACAAATGATTTAATTACTTCTACAAATGATTTAATTACTTCCACAAATGATTTAATTACTTCCACAAATGATTTAATTACTTCCACAAATGATTTAATTACTTCTACAAATGATTTAATTACTTCCACAAATGATTTAATTACTTCCACAAATGATTTAATTACTTCTACAAATGATTTAATTACTTCCACAAATGATTTAATTACTTCTACAAATGATTTAATTACTTCCACAAATGATTTAATTACTTCTACAAATGATTTAATTACTTCCACAAATGATTTAATTACTTCCACAAATGATTTAATTACTTCCACAAATGATTTAATTACTTCTACAAATGATTTAATTACTTCTACAAATGATTTAATTACTTCTACAAATGATTTAATTACTTCTACAAATGATTTAATTACTTCTACAAATGATTTAATTACTTCTACAAATGATTTAATTACTTCTACAAATGATTTAATTACTTCCACAAATGATTTAATTACTTCCACAAATGATTTAATTACTTCCACAAATGATTTAATTACTTCCACAAATGATTTAATTACTTCTACAAATGATTTAATTACTTCCACAAATGATTTAATTACTTCTACAAATGATTTAATTACTTCTACAAATGATTTAATTACTTCTACAAATGATTTAATTACTTCTACAAATGATTTAATTACTTCCACAAATGATTTAATTACTTCCACAAATGATTTAATTACTTCCACAAATGATTTAATTACTTCCACAAATGATTTAATTACTTCTACAAATGATTTAATTACTTCCACAAATGATTTAATTACTTCCACAAATGATTTAATTACTTCTACAAATGATTTAATTACTTCTACAAATGATTTAATTACTTCTACAAATGATTTAATTACTTCCACAAATGATTTAATTACTTCCACAAATGATTTAATTACTTCCACAAATGATTTAATTACTTCTACAAATGATTTAATTACTTCTACAAATGATTTAATTACTTCTACAAATGATTTAATTACTTCCACAAATGATTTAATTACTTCCACAAATGATTTAATTACTTCCACAAATGATTTAATTACTTCCACAAATGATTTAATTACTTCTACAAATGATTTAATTACTTCTACAAATGATTTAATTACTTCCACAAATGATTTAATTACTTCTACAAATGATTTAATTACTTCCACAAATGATTTAATTACTTCCACAAATGATTTAATTACTTCTACAAATGATTTAATTACTTCTACAAATGATTTAATTACTTCTACAAATGATTTAATTACTTCTACAAATGATTTAATTACTTCCACAAATGATTTAATTACTTCCACAAATGATTTAATTACTTCCACAAATGATTTAATTACTTCTACAAATGATTTAATTACTTCCACAAATGATTTAATTACTTCTACAAATGATTTAATTACTTCTACAAATGATTTAATTACTTCCACAAATGATTTAATTACTTCTACAAATGATTTAATTACTTCTACAAATGATTTAATTACTTCCACAAATGATTTAATTACTTCCACAAATGATTTAATTACTTCTACAAATGATTTAATTACTTCTACAAATGATTTAATTACTTCCACAAATGATTTAATTACTTCTACAAATGATTTAATTACTTCTACAAATGATTTAATTACTTCTACAAATGATTTAATTACTTCTACAAATGATTTAATTACTTCTACAAATGATTTAATTACTTCCACAAATGATTTAATTACTTCCACAAATGATTTAATTACTTCTACAAATGATTTAATTACTTCTACAAATGATTTAATTACTTCCACAAATGATTTAATTACTTCTACAAATGATTTAATTACTTCCACAAATGATTTAATTACTTCTACAAATGATTTAATTACTTCTACAAATGATTTAATTACTTCCACAAATGATTTAATTACTTCCACAAATGATTTAATTACTTCTACAAATGATTTAATTACTTCCACAAATGATTTAATTACTTCTACAAATGATTTAATTACTTCCACAAATGATTTAATTACTTCCACAAATGATTTTTTGATAGATTCTTTTTTTTTTCTTTTTTTGATAGATATAGATATCGAATAATTAATCTTATTTTTAGGAATTCCGTGGGGGGAAACCCAGAATCCGAAACTTCCGACTTTGAGGAGGAAGAGGAAGAGACAAACACTGGGAAAAAAAAAGACGAGGAGAAAAAAAAAAAAAAAAAAAAAAAAAAAAAAGAGGAAGATGAACGGATAACAATATCAGAAATTTGGGATAGCATTATATTTGCTCAAGCAATAAGAGGTTTGATGCTGATAACCCAATCTTTTTTTAGAAAAAACATTGTATTGCCTTCATTGATAATAGCTAAAAATATTGGACGTATGTTATTATTCCAATTCCCCGAGTGGTATGAGGATTTGAAGGAATGGAATAGAGAAATACATGTTAAATGCACCTATAATGGTGTTCCATTATCAGAAACAGAATTTCCCAAAGATTGGTTAACAGATGGTATTCAGATAAAGATTTTATTTCCTTTTCGTTTAAAACCTTGGCGAAGATCTAAAATACGATCTCATCATGGAGATCCAATGAAAAAAAAAGGAAAAAAAGAAAATTTTAGTTTTTTAACAGTTTGGGGAATGGAAACGGAACTCCCTTTTGGTTCTCCCCGAAACCAACCTTCTTTTTTTGAACCCATATATAAGGAACTCAAAAAAATAATTAGAAAAGTAAAAAAGAACTCTCTAAAAGTTTCAAAAGAAAAAACAAGATGGGTCATCAAAATAGTTCTAGTTCTAAAACGAGTTCTAAAACGAGTTCTAAAACGAATAGTTCTAGTTCTAAAACGAATAGTTCTAGTTCTAAAACGAGTTCTAAAACGAGTTCTAAAACGAGTTCTAAAACGAATAGTTCTAGTTCTAAAACGAGTTCTAAAACGAATAGTTCTAGTTCTAAAACGAGTTCTAAAACGAGTTCTAAAACGAGTTCTAAAACGAATAATGAAGAAACTTGAAAAAGTGAACCAAATTTCTTTATTTGAATTGAGGAAGGGAAAAGTACATGAACCAAATGAAAATGCAAAAGATTCAAAAAAAAATAATCAGATTATTCACGAATCGACCATTCAAATTCGATCTATGAATTGGACAAATTATTTACTCATAGAAAAAAAAATGAAAGATCTTGCTGATAAGACAATCACAATAAGGAATCAAATAGAAGGAATCACAAAAGACAAGAAGAAAATAGTTCCAGCCTATCATGATAAAAGACCGGAATTACAAAAACATATTTGGCAGATACTTCAAAGAAAAAATACCCGATTAATACGCAAATCACATTATTTTATGAAATCTTTCATTGAAAAAATATACATAGATATCTTGCAATGTATGGTTACCATTTCTAAGGTTAATGCACAACCTTTTAAAAAAACAATTATCAATGAATCCATTTACAACGATGAAAGAAATCAAGAAGGAATTGATGAAACAGATCAAGATACAATGAACTTTATTTCGACTATAAAAAAGTCCTTTTCTAATCCTAATATTAGAAATGATTTAAACACTTATCACGACTTATCTTCCTTGTCCCAAGCATATGTATTTTACAAATTGTCACAAACCCAATTATTTAACAACCATCACCTGAGATCTGTACTTCAATATCACGATCACGGGACCTATCCTTTTATTAAAGACAAGATAAAGTATTATTGTATGACACGAGGAATATTTGATTCCAAATCAAGGCATAAGAAAATTAATAAGTCTGGAATGAATAAATGGAAAAACTGGTTAAAGGGTCATTATCAATATAATTTTTCTCGGAGCAAATGGTCTCGATTAGTACCGAAAAAATGGCGAAATAGAGTCAATCAACGTTGTACTATTCAAAATAAAGAATCAATGAAATTGTATTCATATAAAAAAGAAAAAGACCGATTAATTCATTACATGAATGAAAATTTTTATGCAGTGGATTTATCGACGAGTCGAAAAGAAAAATTAAAAAAACACTACAGATATGATCTTTTATCACATGAATATATAAATTATGGGGATAGTAAGGACTCATACACACTGAAACCCGAATCGTTTTATGTATTGCTAAATATGACTATTGATGGTTACCTAAAAAAAGGATATTTTATTGATACCCATAAAAATCTGGATAGAAAATATTTGGATTATAGAATTCTTCATTTTTGCCTTAGAAACAATAGTGATATTGAGAACAATAGTGATATTGAGAACAATAGTGATATTGAGAACAATAGTGATATTGAGAACAATAGTGATATTGAGAACAATAGTGATATTGAGAACAATAGTGATATTGAGAACAATAGTGATATTGAGAACAATAGTGATATTGAGAACAATAGTGATATTGAGAACAATAGTGATATTGAGGACTGGACCGATATGTATATCGGTACCGAAATTTATAAAAATACTAAGACTAAGACTCATCAAAAAAAATTTTTTGATTGGATGGGAATGAATCGAAATTATTCTACCATATCAAATCTAGAACCTTGGTTCTTCCCAGAATTTGTGTTACCTTTTGATGCATATAAGATTAAACCGTGGATCATACCAATCAAATTACTTCTTTCTAATATTTATTATGAAAATGATATTAGTCAAAATCAAAAAAATATTATTCAAAATCAAAATGAAAAAAATATTAGTCAAAATCAAAATGAAAATGATATTAGTCAAAATCAAAATGAAAAAAATATTAGTCAAAATCAAAATCAAAAAAATTTAGTCAAAATCAAAATCAAAAAAATATTAGTCAAAATCAAAATCAAAAAAATATTAGTCCAAATCAAAATCAAAAAAATATTAGTCAAAATCAAAATCAAAAAAATATTAGTCAAAATCAAAAAAATATTAGTCAAAATCAAAATCAAAAAAATATTATTCAAAATCAAAATCAAAAAAATATTAGTCAAAATCAAAATCAAAAAAATATTAGTCAAAATCAAAAAAATATAGTCAAAATCAAAATGAAAAAAATATTAGTCAAAATCAAAATCAAAATGAAAAAAATATTAGTCAAAATCAAAACATCAAAGATTCCGTTAAAATAGAATTTCAAAATTCCAACCAAGAAAAAGAGGGTCAATCAAATCTTGTATCAGATCCACAAAAACAAAACCAAAAGGAATATCCTGAAGAGGATTGCACGAGATCAAACATTAAAAAAGGTAAAAAAAAAAAAAATCCAAGAAAAATAAGGAAGGAGAACTAGATTTGTTCCTGAAAAAATTTTTTATTTTTCAATTAAGATGGGATGACCCCTTGAATCAAAAAAATTTTTAATAATGTTAGGATATATTGTCTCCTACTTAGATTGATAAATCCAAGGGAAATTACTATATCCTCGATTCAAAGAGGAGAGATACATCTGGATGTAATGCTGATTCAGAAAGATAAAGCTCTTACAGAATTAATAAAAAGGGGAATATTAATTATCGAACCAATTCGTCTATCTTTAAGAAGGGATGGAAAATTCATTATATATCAAACCATAAGTATTTCATTGGTCGATAAGAGTAAACACCAAATTAATAGAAAATACATAAAGAAAAGATATGTTGATAAGAAGAATTTTAAAAAATCCACTGGACGACATGGCAATATATTTGTGAATGGGGATCAAGATCATTATAATTTCTTTGTTCCTGAAAAAATTTTTTATTTTTCAATTAAGATGGGATGACCCCTTGAATCAAAAAAATTTAGTCAAAATCAAAAAATATTAGTCAAAATCAAAATCAAAATCAAAATGAAAATGATATTAGTCAAAATCAAAATCAAAAAAATATTATTCAAAATCAAAATCAAAAAAATATAGTCAAAATCAAAAAAATATTAGTCAAAATCAAAATGAAAAAAATATTAGTCCAAAATCAAAAAAATATTATTCAAAATCAAAATGAAAATGATATTAGTCAAAATCAAAAAATATTAGTCCAAAATCAAAAAAATATTAGTCCAAAATCAAAAAAATATTAGTCAAAATCAAAATGAAAATGATATTAGTCAAAATCAAAATCAAAAAATATTAGTCAAAATCAAAAAAATATTAGTCAAAATCAAAAAAATATTAGTCCAAAATCAAAATCAAAAAATATTAGTCAAAATCAAAATCAAAATGAAAATGATATTAGTCAAAATCAAAATCAAAAAATATTAGTCAAAATCAAAAAATATTAGTCAAAATCAAAATCAAAATCAAAATCAAAAAAATATTAGTCCAAAATCAAAAAAATATTAGTCAAAATCAAAAAAATTTTTTGATTGGATGGGAATGAATCGAAATTATTCTACCATATCAAATCTAGAACCTTGGTTCTTCCCAGAATTTGTGTTACCTTTTGATGCATATAAGATTAAACCGTGGATCATACCAATCAAATTACTTCTTTCTAATATTTATTATGAAAATGATATTAGTCAAAATCAAAATCAAAAAATATTAGTCCAAAATCAAAAAAATTTTTTGATTGGATGGGAATGAATCGAAATTATTCTACCATATCAAATCTAGAACCTTGGTTCTTCCCAGAATTTGTGTTACCTTTTGATGCATATAAGATTAAACCGTGGATCATACCAATCAAATTACTTCTTTCTAATATTTATTATGAAAATGATATTAGTCAAAATCAAAAAAATATTATCAAAATCAAAAAATATTAGTCAAAATCAAAAAATATTAGTCCAAAATCAAAAAAATTTTTTGATTGGATGGGAATGAA
>PYDT01001828.1:0-27990 GCA_004837865.1 Musa balbisiana
CGTAAAGCCCCCACCCCTGAAACAGGGGAAATAAGGCGGTTTAAGGCAATTGAACTGGTGCCCAAATTGAATTTCCTCTTGTTGCTTAAGGGGGGACATAGGGCAGATGTTTCACTTGCAGGGACAGAGGGGGGGGACAGAAGGGGCATTTAGGGTTGGGTTTTCAAGGCGGGGGGGAGATGTCCGTTTTGTTGTTTGATAATTCTTTTCCCCCCCCGGAGGGGAGGGGGGGGGGGGCCACGGGACCAGGGAGTTTTCACGTGGGATATGAGAGGTTCCAGGCTGTTTCTCGACAACAATTTCCTTCCCACAACGTAGGGTCGTTGGCTTAACTGATCCAACATCTATCTATGTAATATTATTATTGTGTTTCCATGAGCATAGGTTGAACATAGTGTAACTACCCCACTCCCCAACTCTCCCAGCCCGTTAGACTTCATTATACGGGCTCACTAACGCCGAATTCGCCAAAACCCCCACTGTCAACTTTAACTTATTGAAAAGGAAACACGCATTTCTTCACCCTACAAAAGAAAAGGGGGACGGGAATCATTTCGGGGAATTTTCCCCACTCTTTTTAGGGAGGGGGAAGTCCTGAGTTGCGGCCAAACCGAGTAGTTTCCTTGTTTCAAGTTAGAGTGATGTGGTCGGTAAGTGGCATGGGGGCCTGTTTTACAGTGGTCCAAATAACCCATATAAATACCAGTTCCGTCATCCCTTAACTTCCGGAAATGATCTCTTTTCTTCCATTTGCTGCCACGGGTTTCCCCCTTTGCTTAAAAGGAAGGGGGGAGGGTACTAGAGGGTTGGCCAACAAAAAGAAAAAAAAAAAGAACAGAAACAAGTGGGGGAAAGATTATATAGAAATCCAGTTCATTAGAGAAAGAAAGGGGCCCCGCGTTATAAGGGTAGGAAAAAACCAGGAGAAAATAAGAGGGGCGTGGTTTACGACTGGAGATTAGGGTTCTTCTTCTACACCATAAATTCAGGGAATCCCACCCTATGGGCTAGGAAAGTATCAGGTGGTTCGGTCGGAAAAGGGGAAGGAAAAAAAACAACCAACCAGAAAGGAAAAAGAAAAGGAAAAACAAGGGCAAAAGGCGCTTAAAACCAACTCTAAAAAGGAATGGGAATATTTAAAGTGACAAAAAGCGCCCTGAATCGATTAACGGGAGTCTTCTTCTGGGACTTTCTATATATGGGCTTCATATACTTTTGCACCTGGCATTTATGACTTTTAACCTCCAGCACGGAAGAATTTTAGCACATTGTCCGCTTATCAGAACGAAAACAAGGGAATGGGAAAGGAAACCAAGTGTTGGGACCTTTGGCAGCTGATTCATTTATTCTTGGGTCCCTCCCGACCTTGTAATGGAATTTCCCAAATTGCCTCCACCTTTCCCGTAATATACTTTTTGTTTACACCCCCAACCCCCGAAAAAGACGCCTCCCCATCTGCAACTATAGGGCCTAATCGGGAAACAACCACAGATCACAGTTGTTTTTAAATAGTTTGCCCCGCGTCCCCCAGAAATCCGAAGTAGGAATCATAAGGAAGAAAAAGACCGAAGAAGTCAAAATAAGTGAAAGGGTTGAAACAAGCCAAAGAAAAATCAAAAGAAATCCATTTATTGTTAGCGCGTTTACCTGTTAAACAAGCAACACATGTGCGGGACTATCCTCAACGGCCCCCTTTAACCTCAACCTCAACTTTTCCACAACTGGAACAGACCTTTTTTTAGAAGAACTGAAGATTTTCCGTTGATGACAACCTTCACAATTCGGGGAGACAATCTTTCCCTCCCAGTTTCCCGCAGATGAATCTTGTTTCCCTAGACCCTTAAGAAATCCGTTTCCTTTAGTGTAAGAACCTTTTTTTGTTTTCCTTTTTCGACCACACAACCAACCTTTTTTCCTGAACCGCCGGGAGCATTGATGGTGGAGCTAGCTGCGTTCCTTTACGCTTTAAAGCCGCCCTAAGATTTCCTGCTTTTCCGGTTGTGACCTCGGTTGGCAAGTTAGGTTAGTTAATCCCAGAAAAACGAAAATCGAACTTAATCATTCCCATTATTCCCTGAAAAGCAAGTCCCCCGTAATGTTTTTTTTATTTTACCCAATTTGAGGTTAAATTCGGGTTGTTTTTGTTCCGTGGCCGGCAACCCGACACTAACTAAAATATAAAGTAAGCGCTTACGCGAGTTTTTTCCTGCCCCCCTAACCACGGTTTTTTTTCAAAGGGAGAGTATAAAAGTCAGCCTACCCCACTCCCCCCTTACTTTCAACTTTTTTGCATTACAAAAGGCCCAGAAAACCTATAACTTTGATACTTTAACTCCAATAACGCCAAGCCCACGAGAAACGCACCACAAAAGATAATAACTTTAGGTTTTTAACAAAAATAAGGGGTACAGCCAAGAGAACCGGAACAACCAATTTTATAGACTCGGGCCTCGCCGCAAGCCCCCGAAAGATACCTTGAACAAACGAAACCCTAATTTGTCCCCCCCCCCCCCTTTATCCCCACCTTTCCACCCGTACTTTTGAATTATGGCCTTTATACCGCTGTACCTCAAAGCACCTCTTGGTAAGCGGCAAGCTTTTTCCCTAACCCTCCACTAAGAGCAAACGCCCACTGACCTACTAGAAAAAAAAAAAAAAAAAAAAAACCGAAAACTAACTTAATCAGAAGGGGAGGAATTGGCCTGCTTGTACGGGGTCCAAAAATTTGGATTGGATTTTGATTTTACCCGGACCTTTTGCGTTGTTCCTTTTTTTTTTTTTTCGGCCAAAAAACTAAAGGTTTGAGCGCGAACCGGTTATAGGGTGGCCTTTGTTCCGTTGGCTCGTTGATAAAAACCCCATAGTTTTTCTTGTTCTTTTCGCCCTTGGGGCCCATTACTTGTTTACTTTTTTCGGAGGCCGTTAACTTTGGAGTAGAGGGGGGAAATTACGAGGGCAGTTTTCACCTGTGCTAAACGCACGTTTTGCGGAAGAGGGGCACTTTGTTCAAACAAACTATCCAAAACTTTTAGCTTCTTGGGGAAAAAAACTCCAATTCCAAAAACTGTAATGGAAAAAATGGGGGGAAGTAAAAGGTTAAAACAAATGAGATTCGTAAGGAAAAATTTCGTGGGGAACCCAACCCCACTGCAAAACCCAAAGCCCACAAAAGTATACATGGAAGCGGCTTTGGGCTTTCTGCTTGAAATTGAAACAAATAAAACTCCACCTCGTAAAAGCCCTTAAAATATACAAAAGTTTACAATGTGCAACCCGGAGGTCAACTGTTACCCGGTAAAAGGTGGCTTGATTGGTTTTCCAGCTTATAATTTATAGGATAACATTAGGGGGAACCAAAGGGAGAAGAAAGAAAACTTTCATTTATATCGGAAATTCCAAGAACTCCCATTCGGGAGAACACTGCAATTGCTTCAAGGCTGAAACTTACCCAATACAATTTCAAGTTTCCCCCTTTTCCTTGTGAGTCTCAAGGGAGAAATCCCCCATGATAGGTTTTTTTTGAGGTCTTCAAATAAAAATCTTCCCTATTGGAGAGGGTGGAGTCTCAGGGAATATCTCCCTTATTTATAGGTACGAGAATTAACAATATAATGGAATTGAAAGGTCCGCCCGGCGAAATGAATCAACTCTGCAAAATTCCCCCAGTAAGTGAGCCCCCACCCCCCAGCCCCAAGGGTGTTTTCAAATTCATAAAGTGTATTGGAAAAAACCCTCTTCTTAGGATTATATTGGGACTTCCTCCACTTAAGGGAACAATATGATTTTCTGATCAGAATGGGAGGAAACAGGTTCAACAAAGACAAATGGGGACCCCAGTGGGGGATGATGACGAATCAATTCTGTCCTATTACTATGCATCCTAATAATTCATTGGCTCGGTCTTTGATAAGATAACACCCCGGATTTACTATTTTAAATCCCAATGATATATTTTCCCAACATGTTGATCGAGGACGCGAAATAGGGCTCTGAATTCCCGTAAAGTGAAAAAAACAAATCACCATTAAAAGATTAAAGTGCAATTTTGCTCTTCTATTTCCTTTATAAAAAGCAAATCACCCTTTCGACTTCTTGAATGAATCCAACATCACTTCGGGGGGGAGTAAAAACCCAAAATACCTCCCTTGTTATGTGTGGGAAATTAGGATAAAACCATAGAATGGGGATTTATTCTTTAATTAATTATGGGACCAATTTTCCTGCACTAGTTATTTCCGATGGGGGCACCGTCTCTTGGGGGGGGGGGGGGGGACCCACCCCCACACCAAATTTCTCCCATTGAGGAAAGGGCCAGGGGGCGGAAAAGGGTTTAAGCAAAGGAGCCCCTCTCTCTCATCTTTTGGTCTCCCTTCCTTCTTTTCTATTGTGCAAGGTGGGCAGGTTTGATTCAACCCTTGATGATCAAAAACCCTTGTGAAACAGAGGAAATCTAACGTTTCATGAAATTGCATTTTAAATTATTCCATGGATTATATGGGCCATTGAGAGGAATGCCTTCCAATCCTGGGGGGGCGCAACTAGATCCCAGCTGATTGGTGCTTACGTGCGTTATCCCTTTGTTGCACAACCGTCTTACTTAAGTGGGGGGGCTTCTTGAACTCCCGGTCGGCTCCCTAGTTAAAAACTTCCAGTAAAGGAAACAGGAACCGGGGGGACCCCTTCGTGTTGTTAGTGGGCAAATTCTTAACTAATACTTGCCCACAGCTTGTTTTTATGATTTCTTTTGGTAACTGGCTGAATTTCGAATTTTCTGGGCCCTTCCAAAAGGGGAATTCAAGAACTTTTCCCTAGGGGGGCGGTAATACAGGTCCGCGCCAAAAACAAAAAGTTCACTTAACAAAACTAACCTGGGCTCCTATACCTTTTTACTCACTATTGATGGCTGTTTCAGAAACTAATTATCTGATTGATCCTCCACCGTCTGGGCTCCTTTGATCAACTCTGTTATTATGGGGGGACTATTAAAAACAAGCTAAAGGGAAATAAAAAAAGAAAAAAAAGAAAAAAACAAGAGGGGGGAGAATTTTGCTTGGCGGGGCGGCGCCGGTACCGTGGGAAATCAGGCTAGCACCCCCTTACTAGGCGAGGCACCCCCACATGTCTACAAGGGATATTAGTATATTGAGGGAAAAACTTTACCCCCGCAACCCTCACTTCTGCGGAGGAAAGCTCTCACAAGTTAGGAAATTTCCCTAGGTCTAGATAGGGGAAAGGGGCCTGAAGTTTCCCAGAGACGACCTCGAAAAGTAAAGCGTCTCCCAAGTGGGTTGGTTCCCCCGCAGCCCTGGAAAGCCTTGGTGGTTATTTGTTTTGTATTTCAGGGGTTTCAGAGGAAGAAAAGTGAAATCAATTAGGTACCACCCCGAAAATCCCTAATTTCTTCAGCCCCCGACCAACACCTGGACTTGAGAACAGAAAACGCCTCCCCTTTCCTCCGGTTTTATGTTATAAGAGTGACTGTTTTTTTTCAAAACCTGTGAGCCCTCCTGGGGGTCGGTTCCCCAAGTATTCACACCATAGTTTTTTTTTTGGGTGTTTGTTTTCATAAAAGAATTCAAGAGCCCAAGAGCAGGGGATTTAATCCAGGACAGGTGTTTTTGTATAGTAGTGCTGTTTTTCCCCATCCCCGTATTGCTAATTACGAAAGCCGGGCAATATCGTTTGAGATGGGAGGGCAATAACCCGAAACAACCCAGGCGGGAAAATAAAGACTACTATTTTAACAGTCATACGTTTTGGGTTCACTCGGAAGCATTTGATAATTGGAAAAGGGGCCGAACCCCTCCTCTTGTCCCAAGAGACCTTTTCATCGAGGCCTTTTTATGAAAACACAACCACCCCTAAACTATAAACGCCACACCGTTTAAACCAAAGGAAGTATAGCCATTGCCTTTTCAATCTGTTGCAATATATCTCATTCCTCAAAAGGGATTCCGGCCCCACCCCTCGAGCCTTCCCCCCTAACTGAAAATTAACCTGGCTTGTGCCCTTATTTTTTTCCCATGGCTTTTGCCCTGCCATCCGCCCTTTTTGGCTTTAGCCTTCTAACAACATTGAAAACGAAAACCAATACCCCCCCCCCCCCCCCCTGCCATGACTACAGAAAGAACCTGCGTTCTTGGGTCCCCCCCCCCCCCCCGAGTCCCCCCCACCCTGCCCCCCTATGCCTTCAGAAATAGACCCTGCCGTTCTTTGGTCCCCAGTCCCCCCCCCCCACTGCTATTCTTTCCCCCCATAGAACCTAACCTGGACCTTCCCTTTTTCCCGATCGTTTAAATTCATTCCTTCCCTTCACTATTCAGCCCACCCTACTAGCCTTGTTAAACTTACCCGTGGGTTGCCGTGTGTGTTGCAGGGGTAGGCGGGGGGGTGGACCCACTCCATCCGTGGTGGTTGTGCTATTCGTGGTTACTTTGGACCGGGAACTTCTAGAGAATTATTGCGGGGCTTAAGGCCCTTACCCCGTCAGTCCTACTGTTTTGATGGGGACCAAAGGCTCAAAATTGGGTCTAAGTTTGGGCCATTTCTGGCTGTCTTCGTTAGCGGTTTCCCCAAACATAACAGTTGACGGACCAATAGTTTTCCGCTGGCATGCGGATAGACCTCTGGGTCATATGATTCCAAAAAACTGGTAATGCTTGGGGGACACTGAACTAATGTTCATATGGGGAAACTGGGTGGGGGGGATGCTCGTTCGATGGGACTCAGAAAAAGATGGGAATTATGTTGGCCAATGATCCTTTATGGGAAAAGGGAAAACGCTAAAGGACCAATTTTCATTTCCAATAGTCTCGACCGAGACCTATTTGCTATTTTCTAAGGCCTGGGGGGATTATTCTCTATTGAAAATTAGGGAAAATCAGAGTCATATCGTATAAGGGTATTAGGATACAAATTCATTCCTTAGTTAGTTTTCCATTCGGGTTTCGCTTTAAAAGCAACGAGCTGCGACCAAAAGAGAGAATCATGCAGCACGATTATGCTCTCTTGTAACTAATCGCCATTTTTTTTTTTTCCATTCAATACAACTTTACCAAGGCAAAATTAGGATCAACAAAAAACTTTCCAATTCCTGACGTGAAACGGGCCCCGCCATTTCTTTGGAAAACTCATTCCATAAGGCAGCCTTTAGTTCGACATTCTCTTCTCCACCACATATTTTGGGATTATGAGGGGGAAGGAAAAAAAAAAGAACAAGCCGTGCCCCATACAAAAAACAAAACAAAAAAACAAACAATCCAACCTATACCGGAAAAACCTAAATCTGATTTGAACTATTTGAATGCAAAACCCCGTTTACCGTAGAGAGACTATGGGTTGGGGTTTCAGTGTTGCTAGGAAAAAGTAGGCAAGTTAACTCTACTATTTGGTTAGTTTATTTTATTTTTTTTTTTTCCAAGGTGCTAGAAAGTTAAGATATCCTCAAATCTTAATATACGGCCATGCCCCGGATTTGTTTGGCCAACCCGACAACAACGCCCTTTTTCTTTGGACTGGTGAAAATCTTCCAAACCAAAATTTAGGCCCCCACACACAAGTCCGAAGTTTGGGGCAATTGAAATAGTAAAATACAACCCCGGCCCTCCGAGCTAAGTGGAAAAATCTTAATGTTTTTTTTTCGTATCCCGATTGAAAAAATGCCTAGCCGCAATAAGAAGAAAGGGTTGGAAGTGGGAATTTCCTTCCGTTTATTTTTTTTTTTTAGGTTTTTCCAACGAAGTGGGCGCCCTTTTGTTTTGGTTTGAGGGTTTTGAGCACCTTTTCGAAGTAAAGGCCAACACCTTCTTCACCACCGCTAGCGTAAAAGGGAAAACGGGTGTCGAGGAAAGGAAGTAGTTGGGATCCACCCAGCCAACTTCCCATAGGGCTTCTATGGTTAAGCCCCCAACCCTCTTTTACCTCCTAAATTTCCCCCCTCTACCGTGTCCAACTTCCGTTTTTTTGGGGTGCTCCTCCAGGTTAGAAAACTCAAGTTTTTTCTGGTCCCTTTATTACGTTTTGGCCTGGGATTTTTCAAAAAAGGCAAAATCCTCGTCCGCCTGGCCCCTCCTTTTTTCAGAAATTGGAAAGTTTAACAAAAAACGAAATCACCTATCATTGCCCTCGGATCCCCTATCCTTGCCTTGAAGAAAAGTCCCGCATCCCTGGCTTCTCCCTCTGTCTTCCCCTTACTCGTTTGTCGTTTGAGTGGCCGCTTTTAAATTTCATTATTCTTTCCTAACGCCGGGCCCTTACGAACCCGAGGGTTTTTTTTTTTGAAAAATTTGACTTTTCCTTTTTTGGCGCATCATACTTTGACTTGCCACTTAATTTGATCCCCCTCCTTAAGCCCCCTCACTTATACAAAAAACTAAAAGATATGGAATATTACAAGGCCTATTGCAGAACATGCCGCCAAAAAGCCCCCCCTTCCCCCTTTTTACACTTTTCCCAAGAATATGGAATAATTTACAGCCATCTTTACACTTTTTCCCATGCTTATGAAATTTACCCGATCTTTTTTTTTTTTTCTTCAACGTAACTTGAAAACTAAAACTTGAAAAACATTCCCGGTCAAAAAAAAGGAAAAAGTAAAGTATATTCTCCATAACTCCATCCAGGTTTTTTGGGTCGTAAAAGGACGAAGAAATTCCCAACTTTACCCAAAGATGATACGCAAGAAGCGGCCCTGGTCCGGGATTATTAAGTCCCCCCCCCTTGGTGCCAGGCCAAAATCCGAAAGAAGCCCAAATTTAAGAAATAATGGTGAAACCTAACCCAATCATGTGATCGCGAGTCCCAAGCAAAGCCAAGCAACAGGGATTTTTAATTCTGAGAGATTTGATAAAAAGCAAAGCCAGGATCCATTCCTTGAGAGATGAATAAGAAAGCCAAAGCAACCACCGGTAGGAAAAAGCCATTCCCTCAGAAGAATGCTAGAAGCAATGAGGATGAAAAGCTTTGAATAACGAAACCCCTGCCGTGGAATTTTCATGATGATTGGAAATGAAATATCCCCCTGAAAGTTTTGTAAAAATGAAATCGAATGACCAGGGCAAGTAAATGTGGCGGGGGAAACTTTTCAGGAGTCCCCCCCCCCCCTTTCCAATCTTACTTCCTTGGGGTCGTTTTTGTAAGGGAGTCCCTGCAAAACCTAAACCATCCTACTCCTTCATCAAAATCCCTTTTACTTCACTTAACTTTAATTTGGCGGCTAATAAAAAAAGAAATTTTTTGGCCACATCACTTGCTTCACCCAGATGGGCTTTCCTTTTTCGAGTGGCCCCCGAAAAACAAACCCCTAAATCTTTAGTTTTTTTCCTTGCAGTTTGTTTTTTTTTTTTTGACTTTATACTTTTCCTATTCTTTTTACTACCTTTTTAAGTTAATCTAGAAAATGAATTTTTTTTTAAATAAAATTGAAAGCTCCTTCCCCGGTGTGCTTTTAAAGGTTGAATTCTTTAATTCCCTTTAAGGAGAGTTCAATTTTCTTCTTGGGCTACTGAATATTCATTCCTCCGGTTTTTTCCTAAATAAAAGAAAGGGTTAACAATATTCCCAATTTCCCTCCAATTTCCCGGGTATGTCCCTCCCCTATTCCTTCTCAATTTTCTCCCCCGAAATAATGGGGCTTCTGTCTTTTTCCCTCTCTCGTAAATGTCCCCCCCTTAAAGCAAGCAATTCAAATGCCCCAGTATCCCCCCCAAAGAGCAAAGGGCCTCGCCCTCTTATGCGTTTTCAAGATTTTGCTTTAGGGCCTCGCCTCATGGTAACCTCTTTTACTCCCTCGAGCGAAATGGCGGGCTAGCAAATTGCCTTGTTTTGTTGCCTTTCTCTCACTTGTCTAACTTTTCCCAAAATGCTCCCTTCCCTCCTCGTTCAAAAGCCCCTTTAATTCCCTTCCTCAATATCCGTTTTGCCGTCAATGCCATTTTTCCCCTATTTTTTTTTATGAGCTCATTTGCCATTTTTCCCCCCTTTTTAATTTTGAATTCCTGAAAAAAAACTTGATTTTGCAACTTTTTTATAACACGTGCCCCCTTTTTTTAGCAATCCCTGCAGTCGCTTTTTCACATTCATCGTTGCTTGTTTTTTTTTGTTTTATGGTTCCGCCCCCTTCCCTATGCTTTTTGAGTAACGTGACCCCAATATGGGGCGCGCTGATTCCCATTGAACCATCGGCCAGGTGGGTCCCCCCCCCCTCGGTTAAAAACAAATTCCTAGCCCCCGGGTCCCACGATCTTTTGATTTGCAGTTTGTCCCTGCTCTGCGTGTCGTTTTCAACACCTAGTGAAAAACATGTCAGTTTTTTGTCACCCATGGCCAATCCGTAAAATACCCTAATGCCTTTCGTTCTGTGTAAAACTCATAATACCTTTCCCACTTGTTAGTTTCACCAAAACAATTCTTTTTGAATGGTTCAGTATTTTCCCCGTTTTTTTGGTTCCTTTTTTGGAATAAGGCCTAGAATTCAAGGTAATAACCCTCCTCCAATCGAACATCCAAAATTGGGAACCTTTTTTTTTGGTCCCCATTGTCTCTGACAACCACCACAGAAAAGTTTTTTTGCAAATCAAAATGGGACCCTATAGGAATTCTCAAAAAACATAATAGAGTCCCCCAGTAATTTCACCCTATGTAAAATTAAGTTCACCCATCCCAAATACGAGAAAAAAGAAAAAAAACACTAAAAAAACTAAAAGGTACGGGATTTTGGCATTGACTCAAAAAAAGTATGAAAAAGAAAAAAAAACCCAAAAATAAAAAAAAACGGAAACCTTCCAATTTTCTGGGAAACAAGGGGGGGGAAGTCAGGGACAGTGGGAACCCGATCTAAGTTCTATCTTCTCTCTTCTTGTGTGATGGATCTATGTCTGTTCCTTTCAATTCAAAAAGAAAAAACGGGACATCTGAGGAACGATTGTCCGGGAGCTTATTTGGTATGTGTTTTTTTTGTCTTTTAGGAATGGCTATTCGGGGGCGGGGCTTACATTGAAGCGGGGGGATTCGACTGTAGCAATTCGGGGTTATTTACTTCACTTGACCACAAAGGGACAACATAGGGGGGGGACAAAAAAAGGTGGGGGGGGGAACGAGGTTCCAGGGTATTAGTTAGGGCCCAGGCAACAAGCCAATTAAAAATTTAGGGCTTTTTCCTCGATTCAGGCCCAGATTAAAGTAAGCAAAAAAAAGCCCGGAATTCATATTACCAGTTCTCACAACCTATAAAGTATCGTTTTTCTTTTTAAAAGGAGAAGGGATCTCGTGAAGACAGAGGATTTACCCTTGATTTTTCGGAGTTCAAAAACAGCCCTCTCGCTTTACTGCCCTGTGTTTGATGTGATATGAATTTGATTGCATGCCCGGTGGTTTGGTCTAAGGGGACCCACCACGGATCTAGTACATTGTCTTTCTTTCGTTTCTTTCTCTGGCTGATCACTGCCTAGTTGCTTTCTCTTGGATTAGACCAAAAGAGACAATTACCCCACATTTGTTCTGCGCGCGGGAAATTCAGTTACATTTCTGTCTCGAAAACATCTGTCCTGCTTTCTGCCTTCCCGTCCCGCTCCCCGAAGGCGGTTTCACCATTCGATGAGTTTAAAGTTAATATTTTCGTTTTGGATTAGGGAAACTCCCTACAGTGGTATTTCCCGCCCCAGAAAGAAAACAAGTGGGGGGGGACGGAGATGATTATAATTCCAGACCATAACTTCTGATACCCCCATTATTCTTGAATTCCCCAAGCCCTTGGAAAAATCTTAACTGGTGGGATTTCTAACATGCCCCATCTGCTACTCTGTGATGAGGGAATTCGTTTGTGATTTTCCTTTCCCGAAGTTAAAGTATTTGGCTATGGAGGGGACCCCAGGACCACACCTAACTCAAACGTAAAGCCACTGTTCCGCCAAAAACAAAAGTCCGCTAAAATGCGTAACGGGGGCTCGGTTTCCCCTAAACAAACAGGGCGACTTGCCGTTTTTTCCATTTCAGGGGGAAAGTCGGAAATCTCTTGCTAAATTCTTCATCTTGCCAAAAACCAGGGGGGGCGGGCCACCATATATTCAAGTCCGGGAGCGAGCTTCCACAAATGCCCCATCCTTTTTATTGGGGGAACCATGGCCGCTTCCGAGAGAACAGAGTTTGCCAAGCAAAGGCCGGTTTTTCTTCGAGTTTCGGTGGTGCCATGTGGGTTGGGCGGACGAGCGGTTTCGTTTCTTCACTCCAAAGTGGGGGAGTTCAAGGGGAATCACTCTTAAGAAATATACCAGCTGGATAGATAAGGGGACTCAGTTCTAGGTCCAGTATAAAAGGTGTCGGGCTTTTTTTTTTTTGGCTGTGGAGTGGAGAATGATCAGTATAGGTTTCCAGTTCTAATGTCACAATCCGTGGTTTTTCTTTTGTTTGTTACACTCGGAAAAAAATCTTTGTGTTTGGAAGAAAAGGATGGGGCATAATTCGGGATCTTGGTTCCCTTAACTTGCAAGCTTACGGGATTACTGGGAATCAAACTCCGCCAGAGAAAGGAGGAAGGCAACAGAAGGTTTCTCCAGTCATGAAAAAAATTGGATTTGGGATTCGCTCACAAACCTTTGGAACAAAAGGTTGCGTGGCTTTCCCCACCAACCCGAAAAGGAATTAAGGGCCTCTCTCACCCAAATTGGCTTCCAAACGGATCCTCCCAACAGTATCAACTTTTAGGGAAAACATTTTGGGCTATTGAGAAAGGAGGGGGGGAAAGCGGGACGCGGGGAGCCGGATTAAAGGCTACGGGGAGGGTCGAACTTGCGGTGAGGGCAGAAGGAGAGACTAAGTTTGGAAGGGGAGGGCAAAGAGTTCCGGGAGGGCGCTGGGAAATGGGAGGTGGGGCGGGGACCCACACTAAAGGGGCAAAGGGAGGCGAAAAACGATGGGGGAGGCGGTTAATGAGGGAAAGAATGCAAACTACATATTACATTAAGGCTCTAAGGTTCATGAGGGGAAAAGAATGCAAAAACTTACATTATGAAGGATAAAGTCAGAGGATGGTGGGCCTTTTCTTACCTTTTCAAAGGGCAGAGCACCAATGGGTGTGCTATGCTCATTACAGAGCGTTTGTGGGGCCTCCTTCGAATTTGGCAGAATATAGTCCAAGGAAAAGTTTGGGCGATCCCGCGGAGGGGGGGCCGAAACTTTAAACCTGATTGGAACGGCCGGCCAACCACCCAAAAGTGCCATACTAATTCAAACAGGTTCAGATATTAAAAAACCTATGGGGGGGGGGGACACCGCGTTTTTTCACCGGTTTGATTCCTTTAAGAGGGGTGGAGGGACTTACTGGGGACTTTACTGTTTGATAAATAAGGAAAGGTCCAAGAATATGGAAGTCCACCTAACCACTTCCCAACCCGTTGTTTTACTATCCCGACTTTCCCGTTTCCCGCTCCCTGTTTTCTTACACAATTCTCGTTTGCGCCCGTCTTTTTCCCTCATAGCAACGGGTTTTGGTTTTTCTTTCCTACTTTGTTTCCCCTCCGAATGAAGTTTTTTTGGGAGATATCATGTTTTGAGTTTTTTTTTTTTTTTCCTTTTCATGTGACCACTTTTGCCTGTACGAACTGGGCCTGGAGCCCCGTTTTTCCTCAAGCTTTAAGAGCTGTCGATAAAACTTTTTTTCTTGTTCAAGGCCACTGTCAACTCCACTCCTTAAACCGGGGCCCAAGTTTTTTTCCCATCCTGTCCCCCCCTTAATCCTTTAAAGTGTTTTGTGTTCCGGCCTATTGGAATTTGACAACTCTTCTGGCACGGCCTGGGAAAATAATAAAGTACAAACCACTATGGTTTCAACCTATAAGGCCCCCTTATTTTCCGGTTCGGGACCCCGCCTTTTGAATCCCGTCCGTTGGAAGGTTCCCCCCATGGTACATTGAGGGATCGGACTGTGGGCAAGTCGGAGGTGAAGGTCCCCCCCCAGTCCCTCTCCCGACCCCGCTTTCGTGTCCCCCCCTGAGTAATGAAATACAAGTTTTATTATTATCTGATTTTAATATAATGGGTTCGAACGTTCGACTTATTTCCTTTAATATAGGACCGTATTCATATTTGTGGAAGTAAAGTGAGCCCGATCCCCGCCCCTTTTTCGTGGTTTTATAGTCTGGTAACTCCCACCCCCTTATTCACTTAGACTTTCCCCCAACAACCCACCCTAGCAGCCCCCGAGCCCTTTCCTCATTCGAAACAGGAAGATTTCCCCTTTTACTTTTCCCCTGGGAGGTATGTGTTTCCCTCTATAGGCAAGGCAATTCCCTTTTTCTTTCCTATTTTTCTCTTTTTCTCGCCGATCCTATTCCCTATTTAAATGGGTCCACGTTGGGGGGAGCGGGAAAGTGGGAGCCCTTTTCTCTCTTCTCTAAATAACGGGGTACGGAGCTAAATGTTCACCGCCAACACAGTGGCCCCTTCCCGTACAAAATTGATGGGAGGCTTAACGAAAGGAAGGAACCAACAGAGGGAGACGTTTTGTGGGGGGGGGGGGGGGAAAGTTGGGTTAACCAATTACAATCCAAGAATGAAAAGAGAAAACACTTTGGGGGAACACAAGCCCCTTCGAAGAATAAATCCAACTACCGACATCCAATCTTCCCGCGAACGAAGGTTTATGCAAAGGCTGCGCGCTCCAGGAAAGCCCCTAGATAGAGAGTCCCCCCCGGTCCCACTGGCCCCCCTTTGGTTTTTTTTTTTTAGTCCAACACTGGGGGAGACGCGTCAAGGCTTTCGTTTTTTTATTACAGAAAAAAGCCCCTCCACCTCCGGAGCCGTTCCGTTCGTTTCCCTGGCCCAAATGTGCTGGCCCCCCCCTTTCCCCTCCCACTAGAATTCCTTTTCTTTGGATTGACCCATTCCGTTGAATCAATTCCGCGGAAATTACTTTCCGGGTGCCTGAGCCCTCACAAACACTCAACCCTCACCCCATTTCTCCTAACATTTTTTGCTGGTCCGGTAGGTCAGATAGAAGAAGCGACACACCAGCCCCCATTTCCTCACTTTAAGTAGAAGCTCCAGTCTATAGCGCTTTTTCCCGCCCCCCTGGCTTTTTTTTGAAGAAGGACCGATTTTTCCCCATATGAAGAATGTCCCCCCCCCGACAGTTTTTAATACTTTTTTGGCCCCCAAATTTGGACTAATATGGGCGTTAGTTTTTGAAGAATGAAAATTTTGAAGCTTTCGTATTGACAGCGAAAAGCCCGCTCTTTAGTTGCGTGCCGAACCAAAACCAGCAATGGGATCTCCCCCCCCCCTCGCTGAGGCAAAGCGAAACGGATAATCGCAAAAAGACAAGAAACTATTTCCCAAAGGTCCCCCACCTAAAATAGAACTCGACTACTACATGTTGAAAGTAATGAAAATAGACCCCTCGACTACTTCCCAAACCCCGCTTGCCTTTTTTAATTGTTTTCCTCCTCCCCCATCCCTGGCATGCTCTCCTCCCTATGGTTAAAGGTAATTCACGTCTATATGTGTTGTTTTCAGTAATGACAAGGGCTTTGCTCTCACCAAAAGGGTTACAAATTAGGGTTCTTTTTATTTCTTTTTCTTTTTGGGACATGTGATTGGCTTGGAAAGAATGTTCATTGCAGGGTAATAGCAATGGCCCCTATTTGTCCCCCGTGGTTCTTTCCGGAAACTTACAGTTCAGGGCCTGTTTTTCCACCATTTCCAACCAAGCCACACATCCGCTCATTAACAATTTGGTTTACGCGGTTGTCCCTATCTTACGGGTGTATTAAGAATCCAAATTTTGTGGTACGATAAAGCCGCCCCCTTCGTATTCGCTCTATTCCCTCTGTTTCCGTTTTTCCATTGGCAAAGTGCAAATTTTTCCCTCCCTTGCCCTCTTCCCGCTCCCTGTTTGGGCCCTTTTTGAACTTGGCCCCTCATCCCCCCAGTTAACCACATCATAACAAAGCAGAAACCCTCCGTCTCAATAGACCGGGAACCCAAAGGCAGTTCCATATCGAAAAGCAATAGACCCGGGGAAGAATAGGATAGTTCACCCAATCATCAAATAGGAACAACCATGCCCCCAGCAGCAAATCCCCCCCCCCCCTGCCGCCCCCCCCCCCCCCCCCCCCCCCCCCCCCCCCCCCCCCCCCCCCCCCCCCCCCCCCCCCCCCCCCCCCCCCCCCCCCCCCCCCCCCCCCCCCCCCCCCCCCCCACCCCCCCCCCCCCCCACCCCCCCCCCCCCCCCCCATCACCCCCAAACGTCGAAAGAGAAAGGGTGAAGTTTTTACTTAAAAACTCTTCCCCCTAAGCCCTTCGATGGCCAATGTTTTTCCCCTATCGCTCCCTGTAAAATAAAATGGGCCATTTGGTCCCCCCATATGGAAAGTGAAAAGCACTCAAGTTCTAGGCCCCCATGAAGTAACAAGCATGCGGCCCAAACACACCAATCACGTAGACCCCACGGAGCGTAGTATTGGGAGACGAAGAAATCATCCCAGTCCCTTTGTTAAACACCCGGGAGTTAAAACACCAAACCGATTAGTGGGAGCAGGCAAACCCTGGGATATCCGTTAGCCTCTATATAATGATAACCGAGGAGTAGTTTTTTTAGTAAACAGAGTGGGTGTGTAGCTTCGGGCGTCAGAGGGAGCACCTGGGGGTTGCTTTTTATGAAAGATGAACCGGAACAATCCAAGGGCAAGTAAAAGCAGAAGATGGGATCATCCTATCTTTGTTTCCGCGGTCCCCCCGACGGCCGTAGTATCATGTTCCCCGCTCCCCCCTCGCATCTAGAAGAACTAGCCTTAGGCATCCCTTGTGTTTTTTTTTACTGTGATTGCGAGACCCCAAGGACATTCCCCCGCCTGGACAACAAAAGAGCTTCTGCCCCGGGGCCCCGATTCGAATCCCTATTTCCTATCTTTCCATGTTCTTGAGTGCGTCGCAACCTCTGCCATCGAAATGAACTCGATAGGAACATCCAAAAGAAGAGCAAACAAACACCCACCACACGAATAGGACCACCCCACGCCCCAGAAACACCCGAAACGACCAACCACCCAAGAACTGCGAACACTAGTAAAACCTCACGCGCCCTCCCATGACGCCCATGCATTACCTCCAGCATAGACCGGGGTTATGGGTTCCCAGCTCCCACAGTAAAGGGATTTTTGGCAGTACCACCAGAACCCCTCAAGGGTGAATCTCGTGAACGAGTAGAAGGGATAGGTGAAAGGCCGGGAGCCAACAAGTTCCCCCCATTCACAGGGGCCAGCAAGAAAGAGGTACCCCCTCGGTCAAGGCAGGAATCCTTTTAGATGTTATAGGTATGTAAGGGAGAGGAAAGTGGGAAAATGTTAACTCTTTCCACTCCTTTAATGTAAGAGCCGCTAAGGCCCAAGAATACCAAACAAGACAATAAGGGGTCCCAGTTTTTATAAAGAGAAATTTTCAACCAAGTGTAATCAAAGTAAGCAGCAAGCGGGCTTTAGCCGTTTTATTTCCATCCCTATTTGTCTAAGCATTCCTTCAAGTTTCCGGGCCCGGTTTTTTCGATTCCTTCCCAGGGGGAGTTTTGTTTCCTTTTGGTCCCCCCTTTCATTCCTGATCTATCCCTTATATTAAGTAAGAGTAAAAAGCAACTTGCCTTGTTTGGCCTCTCTTGGCTCTCCCTCAAATGTCTTTGTTTTTTTTCTTGCCCCCCGGACGGCCCCCCCTTTTAGGTTTGTTGCGAAAGAAAAATTTCTTACTTTTAACTACTGGATTGATTTACGACTTTACTCCATGCAATTCCTTGGTTTGTCCCGGAAGAAACACTGTAAGTTAAGTAAGAGACAGGACGTTAATAAGTGGCCCACCGGAACCACAGGCAAAAAGAGGTCCCGGCAAAAGACACCTGGGGGGGGGAACTAGGGGCTAGGGGCTTCCGAACCCTCAGTCACTCACCAATATGCTAAATCAGCCAAAGTTAACTACGGAGAGGACGCCAACCTCGTGATAAACGCCCGTTATTAAGCAAGTCCCGGCCATTTTTTCCCGTTTTAAACAAGGTCGGTTTTCATTTGGGAGAAGAGTCCCCCCCCCACCCCCTGGCCCTTGGCCCGGTTCGATGTTGTTTTTTTCCCCCCCCGACAGACTCATAACTTTAGCGCCCCCCTGGTAATAGAAATGATTGTTAATTTAGAGAATGACTTAAAGAAGGGATATCTCAATATTTCTGAACTGAATAGTCCTATTGGCGAGGAGTTTTTTGGTCCCCCTCTGGCTCCATGCTTACTACAGGCTTTAATTGAAGTTTAAAAGCAACGAATAGGCTACCTACCTGGGGGAAAAAAAAGAGGAAGTTGGCGTGATACCCTCGAACCCCCCTTAGCTAAAGAATAATTTTATGGCCGTGCCCTTCCCCGTACTCCCTAACTTCCTTCAGAAAGACATTGCAAACCGAACCGAACAACCTCTTGCTTACTTTTTGTGTTGTTGATTTGTGTTTAGAAAAGACCTTAGTTTTGAAAGACCGATATCCCCTCCTTCCGGGCCTCCCCCTGGCTTCCCTTTGGTCACCTTCCCCTCCCTTTTCTTCTTCGGGTGGGGCTTTTTTGGCTTTCTCTTAATGGGGGGGCCCCCCAGCCCATCTTCGAGAGACCAACGATCGATAATTAGTTTTTTCAGTTTTTTGAGTCCCTGCTTCCTATATAGAGATTTCCTACTTTTACTTACTTACCTCCCCGAATTTGTCCCCCGAAACAAGCAAGGCCAAAGTTAACCCTACATAAGGGCCCCCCTGCTTCAAACGAATAGGGCCTGATTTCAATTGAATTGCTAGCGCCCCCCCCTCCTTCGGCCTCCCCGACGCCCGGACTGTTCACCGGTGCAAGAGTTAATTCCATTCTCAAAGTGTTGTTTATTGTGGGAATCCCCATATCCTAAACTAATCCCGGTTCCCCCCCCCATCAGGTTATTTTCGGGGAAAGTGGAAAAGGATAATGGGTAGCATGATTCTGAAAGCATCCTAAGCCTCCTTTCTTTGACCCTCATTTCCCTTCGAGATCGATTCTCCTTTCTCACAAGCGGTGCATCATTGGTTTATTCCCCAGTTCACGGTTCCGGTTAACATGGTCGATGTGGGATAAGCATCATCTTACCCACCAGCAAGCAGTCAGCACAACATAAGCGAATTTCTATCTCTTCGCTAGGAAATAGCCTCTTTCCGAACCACGACACAAGGGGATTTTTCACAGTCCTTTGCTTATTCTGCCAATCCACTTCCTTCTGCATACGAATAGGCCTCACCTCTATATCTCAAGAAATACTGGGTGGAGTGCTTGTGTCTATAAGTATAAAGGGGAGTTTACGGTCGATAAAGAATATATGACTTCTTTAGCGCGTTGTCAATCAGTATCCGGGTCAGGAGGGGCAGACTTCTTTCCCTTACTGGTTGAAAGTTCCTTATCACCCATATGCACATTTTCTAAAGAATAAGTGGCTTGCTTTTGCTCGAATGCCTGTTTTCTTGCTACTTATTGAAGACCTGGCCTGGGCGCGCTGCCCTACTTGCCCTACTGCTCGACAAAGTCGCAAGTTGCCTTTTTTGGGGCCCAGACTTATTGTTAATGGTTGCTTCCAGCAGTAGAAAGTAGCGTCGACCCCGGGAAGTAGCTCCCTAACGCAAGTAACTCAACAAACAAAAAGCAATGGCCAAATTGCGCTAACGTGAGTTTGTCGGCGAAGCAATACTTGAAGAAAATCATGCCTATACATATTCTACTGACCCCCCAAACCCTGCCAGTCTAACATTTCTTAAAAAAGAGAGAGCATAGCTTAAATGAGCATCTCTTAGCTCTTAAGTGTTTGCTTTCTTTCATTTCATAATAAAAGTGGATGGAATTCAATCTGACTTTGCCAGGTAAAGGGTAAGCGAAATAAGGGGGGAGGTAACACAGTGTTGGTGTTAATATCTTATATGTTATGATAGCTATCTTCCAGCACAGGATAGGGAGGAAATAATGAGTGTTTTTACTTGGAAATAGATTCTTTCATTAGATATAATTATCATATTGTGGAATATAAGAGCAAAAGAAAAGCATATTGTGGAATATAAGAGCAAAAGAAAAGTAATCAATCATAAGAAAGAGATTCCCGCCTCGCCTGTGCTTCGTATCATAAGAATTGGCGCTTGCTTTCTTATCCAGTGCTTCGTATCAGATCGCGCTATAGGGGATTCGGTACCGCAATAATGGGTCTTTCTTTCTGTCTGCCTAACAAAAGAGAAATGGCCGTAAGTCTACTTAGTTCATTCATGCTCATAAGATTATACAAGGAGTCGACCCCTTAGGAGTTCAGTTCCGTGTTCCAGTCGACCGAGAAGAGCAAAAGAAGGAAGGAAAGAACAATGAGAGAAATAAGAAGGTATACTTTGACTCTTCGTGCTAAACATGTTCTGATCCAACCCGGGTGTGGTGTCAGTGATCAGTGCCGCAAGAATGGATTTCACCCCTTTGTTTTAAGGATGAGAAATAACACTTGCACGCCAAAGTGGGAAAGTCAAAGAAAAGACATGAGATCCGATCCATTTCATCAAACCCTTTAATTAGAATACAAGACAATTAAGTGATTTGGCGAAGCACTTCTTCGACTGCCATCCCAGTCAACGGAAATGGGACTAACCGATTCCGTGGAGATTCCTGATCAGAGATTCTTTGCTCCGGATCCAGAAATACTTACCCATAGGTGGCTGGTCCGATCCCTATATCCTATCCAGAAGATAGTCTCAAGATGGAATCAAAAGTCGTCTCTTTGAATACCGGTGAGAGAGTAAGGGAGAGGCCCTCTTCCTGAATAAATAAGAAAGAGCCATCTATCTCGCCAGTCAATATATGCTCTTAGCCATCTTTACCAAATGGAAGTGGAAGAGCAAAAGAAAAGCAAAGCTCCCTGACGCCCAGCATGTTCCCAAACAACTCGAACTTCAAGGTTGGGTTAAGACTACTCGGGTATAGGTCCGACCTCGACTCGTTTCCGTAGAATGAGTCACTAAGACAATATTGCACAAGTCATCTCCACACCAGGATCCAGCAATAATGCATGTGTCAGAATAGCCTTTGAAATCCTTCTTAGCCGCTCTACACAAAGAGAATAGAATGCCATATAGAAAAGCTCAGACCCGAAACCAACCCTTTATTGTAGAGTAGAGCATTGCCTAACGTAAGAAGTTGATCACTCCACAGAGGCATAAGATTATTGCGGATTTCTGGGATCCTTATTGATGATTGCTTGCTACGTGTCTTCAGAAGATTTCTTAGACTACGGCACGAAAGCCATTTCATGCTTACTAGAGCCGCTCATCTTTAGCTAAAGAATATGAGTTAGGTCCCCCACCGACCAAGACTCGAGTTGTCCCCCGGAACAATAGGTTCATGAATTCTTATTGCACGAGTAGCGCTACGCAACAAGGTACTAATGGGGGGCATTGCAGAATGATCGGCTAATAGCACTCCTCACTCTATTGTCAATTCGAAACCTAATAGCTCACTCCTATTACGAGCCAATAGCATATCCTCTTACGAGCCACTCCTCTATGATGAACTACGAAATGAGAGTCTTAAAGAAATGAAATGAGAGTATTCTATTATTAGTCTTCATTGAGTATTATCTTATTCGAAAAAGCTATTGATGCCTGAAAAGGACTGATGCTTCTAGTTGATTTGACGCCGGGTACTGATCCCATAAAGAGAATTCGATCTTGAGATGTACCGTCCGGGATGGTGCGCGTAGGGAAAGGTTATGCAGTTAAGGTGATTGATTGCTTTTCCAAAAGGATTCTGACAGAGGTGCAAGGGATGTGGTAAGATTTGCTAATGCGCGTTGGACTATCGGTTCTAATGCGTTGACTATCGGCTTACTATCGGGGGCTCTTAGATATGGTTCTCGAATAGGAAGAGAGAGCGGGAGGGTTACAGTCCCCTACAAAGAGAAATACATATTGATGATTTGGTATTGATAGGCTGGAGAGGATTTCGTTTGCCTCTGCTCCTGCTATCAAGTCATAATATAGATATCGAACGTAAGCTGGCCGCTGGTGAATTCCCCTAAAGGTAGAAAGCGGAGGATTTGTGTGTTCACTGGTTATGGAGAAAGAAAAGAGCGGTGCTGGTGTTAACAAGATATTCTATGGGATGAGCTCAACGGATTATGGGACAAGACTGAGCTAACCTTGCTTGCTCCTGTCCATGCATTTGGATTCGCACCTGGAAGTGGGACTGAAGCTCTGCCTCCACCGCCTTGACTTTAACTTGGACTCCTATGGCCCTTGTAGCGTTGGTGAAATGTCGCTTCTAGCTCTGCCCTTCCTTTTCCAAAACAACGAAAGAACCAATTCAATTAGCTCGTGTGTCCTGGATAGAATCTTTGACTAGAGCTTCTTCGCCAAGCATCAGGATTGGAGGTAGTTGCGTACTAAACAATAGGTTGCTTTTCTCGGTTAGCGGTGATGCAATGCAGGTGGACAGGGTTCGGTTCTCATCTTCGCTCCAACTCGGGAAACTACTCAATAAATTGACGGATCTAAGACAGTAGCGGGCGGGAATCGAGGTAAGGAAAGGCATAGACACCCTAGGCATTGAGATCCTTAGTTTCAGTATTCTAGTAAGGAGTAAGGACCTGGAGCTAGTCGCGTTAGAGTCAAAGACAGGAGCACGGGATTCCGGGGGTACTACAAAAGTCAAAGTCTCGAGGGGAAGAATAGAATAAAAGGAAAGGAAAGGAACGAAGGCGCTGTGCGCGCATTCTCATCAGTTGTAGGCGCATTCCCTTGTTTCTAGTATCAATATTGGAAGATGTAGTCGGCTCCCTGGTTGTTCGTTTGATTCTTACTTTCCGGATTCCGATTTCCAGTTTCTATTGAGAGTATTGTTGGCATTGGTAGAAGACTTGAGGCCCGGTAGCTGACTTTCGCCCGAGATAACCGCTTGCATGTGACTTTATTGCTTTCAAACAGCTGATTCCTGTTCCGTTTGGCCAGCGCAGCGCCAGTCCTGTTAACAGTGGATAATTTCCAGTTACCTGTTCTTGTAAGGTGTTGTCGGTTCTTCAAGTTAATGAGTTCCAGTGTAAGCTTATGAATAGCAAGTGACAGTGAGAGTTTCACAATATAAAGTAGGTCACTATATCATCAGAGGTAGCTGAACCTACAACGGAACCCTCTGCCTTTGATGCGAGGTATCTAATAGCGGTAGTCGAGTCTTTACTGAGTCAACTCTCAAGTCTGATTGGGTAGTGGAATCCCCCTTTTCTTGTTTCAGTTTCAAGATAATAACATAGGAGTTAGCCGGGGAAGTGAGTCAGGAGGGGTTTGGGTCGGGGCAAAAGCAGAAGATAGTACAGGCCTGGTTCAGTAGAGTATTCTAGCCCTTAAGTTAATGGGTTCTTTTTTCATCAGTGATCATTTAGAAAGAGATAAGAGCCAAGTGCTTTGTTCATCGGTATTAATTGGTTGCTATGTATGAGTCCTTATTTATGAGCAGTCCTTTCTTTTTTCGTCATGGCGGTAGGAGTGATCTTCTCTTGTTAATGCGCTCCCCTACTTATATATATATCCGTCCAGTCAGTCTACAGTAAAGTGTCTCGTCTCATCAAGTTTCGCTTCAATTCCACAAAGCAATAGAGTGTTATGTTCTGCACTTATATCAATCATATGAAAGGAAAGGAGATGGTTTGAAACAGAGCAAAGGCGCAATGCTAGCGAGATGAAATGATCCTTCTGAGAAGTTGTGCTTGAAATGTTCAATTAGTGACTAATAGATCTCTACTTTGATCCAATTCTATGCCTTCCTCATTGTTTTTGGTTTAGAAGAAATTAAGCAAGGGTCTCTAAGTGGGAGGCCGCGAGTGAAAGTCATAGAAAAAAATAGTCCCCCAGTCCCAAAGTACCCCCATCCATGAGTTTGTTTGGATCATATTAAATGAGAAATGTATTAGTGGTTTGCAGTGAGTTAGATCATTTCAATTGAATTCATGGGTGACTACTGGTACAACTCCGCCTTGTTTTCAGCGATAGCTGTCTGTTTCCAGTAGAGTATAAAGCCAGTAAGGAACAAGCAGACAGACAAGTTCACTTAGCAAACTACTAGTCTAATAAGTAATAGAATAGTCAGTATAAGTATAATAACAGAAAGGGGGTGTACAAGGTTATACAAAAACGAAGTTATTACAATTCCAGTATTTTAGGGGTGGCCCGGATAGTTGGGAAGCTTGGATGTTTGATAGAGTGATTGGGGGAACAGGCCGTGAAAGAGAGCTTCTTGCTTAATATCCCGCCAGAGCTTATGGATCAAAGAATTAATGACCTAAATCCAATGGGAAATAAAGCCGATTGAAGAAGAGAGAAGTTCCGGATTCGATTTGTTAAAGGAAGAAGGGGAATAGAAGGTGTCCCGAGATGATCGCCCTCGAGCCTAGCTTACAGAATGGACGATAGCAGTTATATAATTGAATGGAGCTTCTGAGCTATACAACAATCTCAAAGGCTTTTTTGATACTTATATTGGATTAGATTGATTCTCTTCTCTGCTAGTGGAGCTTTCGAAAGAGAGGAAAAGAGAGCATTCCTTAACCCTAATTAATATAGACAATCTATTGAGAAGGATTGATTCGTCATTTCCACTATTATAGAGAAATTGAGAGACTCTGTCTGTTAGAAGGATCTCCGTCTTAGAACGAAGTCCGTCTTGGATTCCGTATTTGAGACAGAAGTCCGTCTTTCTTCACGGCTTGACTATCTATCTATCGTGTATCTGAGCGAAACAAGCAGCCTATAAGATTGGGTGGGGAGGGCGGAAATGATTGTGGGCTCGCTTTAGTACCTGAACAGTGAGGAGCTCATCCTGCGAAAGGTTATTTCCACATCTGTCTTGCCCTTCTTCCCATTGAGTGCGAGTAGATCCTATTGTTTCACTCTCTTGATCCTTTCTTCTTTCTAGATGGATCTGCAGCTTTTCTAATCATTGCATTCCGTCAGCAGATTTGGACTGGAAATAGGGGGGGAATGTTTACAGTCGTCCGAAACGGATTTCCTACACACTGAGAATATGTTCTTTCTTAAATCTTCTGTGAGGTTCCATGCTTCGTTAAGGGAACGCAACAGCAGTGGCGGATTTCAGTGCTGTGCAGAATTAGGCGTAGGCATTAAAGCTATTCAAGAATCAAATTCTCCTTTGTAGTACCGGAATATTCCTCGTTGGCAGGGCTAGGCCCAGGGGATAAGCACAATAGGGCATAAGCCTACTGCGATGTCAAATGAGAAATCCGGAATGAAGCTTGTTTCCCTGCTTTCCATAGTTTCGTCTCCAGCCGGATGGAAATTCCTTCTCGAAGCCGAGATAAGGGGCGGAAATTTCCCCCTTTCAAAGGATTGATCCCTCCGCTTGGCCTAGTTGTCCCCCCCCCATTCCGGAAGCTTACTGCTTGCCTGGGCTGGGGAGTACACGGCCTTGCTGATTTCTTGAAAAGCCCGAAAGGAGCCAAATAGCGTATAGTTTAAGAAAAGTAAGTCCTGGTCTTTTTCCTTCTTCGAAGAGAAAAAGATAAATGGCCTAGTATGGAAGAAAGACAGGCCACAATCGCTGGAGTTCGCCAAAGAGAATATTGTGGGCGGGATGGAGATTATCCGCTTTCCCTCTTTATCTTTAAATATTCGTCAATTGAGCCCTATAAGGAAGTATAAGATAATTGAAGGCAAGGGCCCAACCCGTTTTTAGGCTGAAGAAAAGAAAAGAACAGACCAGAAAGTGAAGGGGCAACCTCCACCATATGAAATGCCATAGAAGTTTAACAAAATGTAAAGACTGTCATCCCGCCTTCACAGGGACACGCCTTAATCCCCTTTCCCCTTTTTCTTTCATAAGAGGCAGGAAAAATGATTTGCCAGACATCCGAATAATGCCCGTAACCCCCCACGCACCGGGTGATGCAGACTTTGAACTTATGTTTTTATGATATGGCGAGGCACGAGGTGCATTAGCAAAGCTAAGTTAGGTCCCCCTAAGATATTCTTCCGACATTTCAGAAAGAGAATGTCCCCGGGGAGGAATAGAGCAGCAGTTAAAGCCCTTCCTAAACGGGTATGTGTTCCCCCATCGAGGGTTGGGAAGAAATAGCTTCTTTTTTCATCTTCCCTCGTTCGTGCCGGGTAGCCTTAAATATTTCGGGGGGGGGGGGGGGGGGGATTCCTAAGGATAGTAGTCCCCCGAAATCAGTTTATCTTTGCATAGCTTATAGACAATTTTCGGGATTGTCAGAACAGTTAATCCTCCGGATGAAAGGCGTTTACCACCTTTATCCTTGTAGTTTGCTTTTATCCATTCCCCCCTCCCACACTTCCAATTTTTTTCTTACTTGACGATCGGTTATCAACCAAGGAACCGGTAGTTTTCCGGACAGTTTGGGCTTGGAAGAAATATATGTAAATCTTGCCCCCTTTCAAGATTGCTGCTTGGAGGAAGAAAATCAAAGCAGGATTGGCAAAAATGGTTTTTTCTATAACACGCGGGCAACATTTCTTTCTTTCTTATCTTTTTTCCTTCCCCTGGTCAATAAGTTGTGGCCTTGTTGTTATAAAGAATTTCTTTTTCCTTCCTGTTCCAGCCAAGTTTTTGGGCTGTGTAGTTTCCCAGAATCCTTCCTATCCCATGAATAGAAATACCCCCTACAGCTTGAAGGCGTTGTACCTAAACCGATTATGAAGTAAACTCGCTAATGCCGTAAACGAGCCCAACAAACTCGAACTCGATAACAAACAACAAATGTTTGCGAGTAAAGCAGGTGGAGCAGTAAAAGAATGTGTGGTGTTGAAAAAGAAATAGTCCCCCCCCGCGCCGGTTTTTCCTTGCTTGTTTTCTTTTCCCGTAGCCTAGTTATATTCCTGTGTCCCCCCCGGATAGAATTGAGTGCAACCCGAATTTCGATAAAGTCAGCCTATTAAAAAACCATTGCTTGTTTTCTTGTTAGCCAGTGTTTTTTGACACTCTTTCTTATATTAAAGTCTAGTCTCCTTTATTTTTCTTCCCCCACTCGAAGATTGATTTTTTTCCATTATCTTCCTTATTTTGATTTATGGAATTGCCATTGACAAGTAGCAAGCTGCAAAAGGAAAAGGGCAGGGGGGGCCGCCACCTAATCCAAGTTTTTAGGGTGGGGGTAAGTTTGTAAAAGGGGGAAAACGGGATAGTTTTGTTTTAAAGCCCCCGGAGGATAAACGCTTGCCAGGGCAATACAGTAGACAACGAAGAGTCTCGTTAGAAAACTGAATGGTGACTCTATGCTCTTCCCCCCGATGTGTGGTCAGAAACTCTTTCCCAAGTTTAAGGGAAGAGATAGGGTTTCCTAGTTTGTTCTAGGGGGCGACATACAGAAAGCCTTTAGTTTGGCTTAGCTGGGTAATGCCTCCTCTCCTGCAATTAAAGAAAGAAGGTTTTCCTTTGTTCTCCTGACAAATGTTTACCAGCCAAACACTTGAGTTCCCCCTTTCCCTTGGTAAGCACCGCGTAAAGCTTTAGAACCCAGAGCTAGCTGGTTCTCCCCGAATGCGTTGAGGCGCAGCAGTTGGACTGTAGCTCTAGTATTAAAGCACTTTTCGGTGCGGGCCGCGAGAGCTGTTAACCAAATCTGAGTCAAACTCTGAATACTGATATAACCCAAAAATAAGGGATCAAGGGTCGCCGTGAACGATGGGGGATAAGCGCATCGTCGAGAGGGAAACAGCCGGATCACCAGCTAAGGCCCCTAATACGCTCAGTGATAAGGAGGTAGGGTGCAGAGACAGCCAGGAGGTTTTTGCCTAAAGCCAGCCACCTCTTTGAAAGAGTGCGGAATGCGCACATGAAAAAATCGAGCGCTCTTGCGCCAAGATGAACGGGGGCTAATCGATCTGCCGAAAGCTGTGGGATTAAAAATGCTCGTAGGGGAGCGTTCCGCCTAGAAGCGAAGCACCCGCGCAAGCAGGTGTGGACCGCAGAGCGG
>PYDT01000652.1:0-27989 GCA_004837865.1 Musa balbisiana
TTAGAGTGCTAGGGTTGGGCCGGGCGGTCTCTTACGCCTTCTTTTTTCTTCCCATCGGAGTTATTTCAACAGCCTTGTCATTGGTAAGGGAGAAGGGGGAACAGCACACTTGAAGAGCGCAGTACAACGGAGAGTTTGTATCTGCGTTCGGGAAGGATGGAACCTCCGAAAAAAGAATCTATTGATTCTCTCTCAATTGGTTGGTCGTAGGTGCGATGATTTACTTCACGGGCGAGGTCTCTGGTTCCAGTCCAGATGGCCCAGCTGCGCCAGGGAAAAGAATAGAAGAGCATCTGACCTCTGTTCATGCATACTCCCCTTGGCTCGGGGGGATATTAGCTCAGTTGTAGAGCATCCGCTCTTGCAATTGGGGGTCGTTGCGATTACTGGTTGGATGTCTAATGGTCCCGGGCGTAAGGATAGTATCTTGTACCTGAACCGTTGGCTCCCTTATTTCTAAGTAATGGGAAGAGGACGAAACATGCCACTGCAAGACTCGACTAACAAGGATGGGCTGTAAGAGTGAGAGGAGGTAGGATGGGCAGTTGGTCAGATCTAGTCTGGATCTTACATGACGATTAGTTGGAGCGCGCGCTCTCCTATGTTCCCTCATCTGGGATCCCCGGGGAGAGTATCAAGTTGGCCCTTGCTAATAGCTTGTGCACTATCTCCCTTCAACCCTTGAGCTAATGTGGCAAAAGGAAGAAAATCCATGGACCGACCCCATCGTCTCCCCCCGAGGAACTAGAGATCACCCCAAGACGCCTTCGGCATCCAGGGGTCACGGACCGACCATAAGACCTGTTCATCGTGAACGCATTAGCTGTCCTCTCTCCGTTTGGGCAGTAGGGGGTCGGAAGGCAATCACTCGTCTTAAAACCAGCATTCTTAGACAAAGAGTCCGGGCGGAAAGGGGGAAGCTCTCCGTTCCTGGTTCTCCTGTAGCTGGATTCTCCGGAACCACAGAATCTTAAATTGGATTCCACTCCGACCTTCTTGGATTTGATAAATTTGCTCTTTGTATAGCACAGTACGATGAAAGTTGTAGCTGTGTTCGGGGGGGAGTTTTGTCTATCGTTGGCCTCTATGGATAATTAGTCGTTGAGCCTGAGAGGCGTGTTATACCCTGTGGCTGATGTCCGCGGTTCGATTCCGCTTATCCCAGCCGTGGAACTTAGCTGAACTATGATAGCACCCAGAATTCGTCAGTTCGATTTATGATTTATCATTCATTGACGTTTGTATAATCCTTCTATTTAGCAGCACCTTAGGATGGCATAGCCTTACGTTTAATGGCGAGGTTCAAACGAGGAAAGGCTTCGGTTGGATACCTAGGCACCCAGAGACGAGGAATGGCGTGTAGCACGCGACAAATTCTTCGGGGAGTTGAAAATAGCATAGTCCGGAGATTCCCGATAGGTCAACCTTTCGAACTGCTGCGAATCATGGGCATGCAAGAGCAACCTGGCGAACTGAAACATCTTAGTAGCCAGAGAAAAGAAAGCAAAAGCGATCCGTAGTACGGCGAGCGAAATGGGAGCAGCCTAAACCGTGAAACGGGTTGTGGGAGAGCAACTCCCGGCCGTCGTGCTGCTAGGCGAAGCGGTGGAATGAATGCTGCACCTGCTAGATGGCGAAAGTCCAGTAGCCGAAGCATCCCTACTTACGCTCTGACCCGAGTAGCATTGGGCACGTGGAAATCCCGTTGAATCAGCAAGGACCACCCTTGCAAGGCTAAATACTCCTGGGTGACCGATAGCGAATATTACCAGTGAGGGAAAGTTGAAGAACCCCCATCGGGGAGTGAATAGAACAATTAAACCGGAGCTCCCAAGCTGAGGAGAATGTGATTTCTGACCGCGTGCCTGGTTGAAGAATGCGCCGGCGACCCACTAGTCAGTGGCTTGGTTAAGGGAACCCACCGAGCCGTAGCGAAATCGGTCTTCAAAGGGCGATTGTCACTGCTATGACTCCGAACTGAGTGATCTATCCATGACCAGGTGAAGCTTGGGTGAAACTAAGTGGAGGTCCGAACCGAACCTGATTTGAAGAATCGCGGATGAGTTTTTAGGGGTGAAATGCCACTCGAAACCCCGAGCTAGCTGGTTCTCCCCGAATGCTTTGAGCGCAGCAGTTGACTGGACATCTAGGGGTAACGCACTGTTTTCGGTGGCTGGCCGCGAGACGCGGTATAAACCAATCGAGGCAAACTCGGAATACTAATATACCCAATCGAGGGATTCAAGGTCGGCCAGTGAGACGATGGGGATAATCTTCCTCGTCGAGAGGGAAACGCCCGTCACCAGCTAAGGCCCCAAATGACCGCTCAGTGATAAAGGAGTAGGGATGCAGAACAGCCAGGAGTTTTGCCTATAAGCCGCCACCTGAAAGAGTGCGTATAGCTCCCTGACGAGCGCTCTTGCGCCAGAAGATGCGGGGCTAAGCGATCTGCCGAAGCTGTGGGATGTAAAAAATGCTCGTAGGGATCGTTCCGCCTTGATCGAAGCACCCTCGACGCAGTGTGGACGAAGCGAGTGAGCTGTCGGCTTGATAACGCAAAATTGGTGAGAATCCCGTGCCCCGAAACTACGGGTTCCTCCGCACGGTTCGTCACGGAGGTGAGTCAGGCCGAAGGATCAGGACCGAAAGGCGTAGTCTGGACCAACAGGTGAATTTCCTGTACTACCCCTTTGTTGGTCCCGATGACGGAGGAGGCTAGGTTAGCCGAAGGTGTTTATCGTTCAAGGACGCAAGGTGACCTTGCTTTTTCAAGGTAGAAGGGGTAGAGGAATGCCTCGACATGTCCGAGTCCAGCGCTACGGCGCGAAAGTACCCATCATACTCCCAGGAAAAGCTCACGAACGACCTTCGACAAAAGGGTACCTGTACCCGAAACCACACAGGTGGGTATGTAGAAAACTTAGGGCGCGAGACACTCTCTCTAATGAACTCGGCAAATACCCCTTAACTTCGGGAGAAGGGGTGGCCCTCCTCACAACGGGTTCGCAGTGACCCAGGCCCGGGCGACTGTTTTTACCAAAACACAGGTCTCCGCAAAGTCGTAGACCAGTATGGGGGCTGACGCCTGCCAGGCCGGGGGGGACAGGTGTCAAGGAATTTGGTGACCTGATGACATGTTAGCCGCGACCGAGCCCCGGGAACGCGGCCGTAACTATACTTTCCTAATGTAGCGAAATTTCTTGTCGGGTAAGTTCCGACCCTCCGAAAGGCGTAACCGTCTGGGCACTGTCTCGGAGAGAGGCTCGGTGAAATTAGACATGTCTTGAATATTCGGTGACTACCCGCACCTGGACAGAAAGCCCTATGAAGCTTTACTGTTCTGGGATGGCTTTGGGCCTTTCCTCGCAGCTTAGTGGAAGGCGAAGAAAGCCGCCTTCCGTCGGGCCCGAGCCATCAGGAGATACCACTCTTGGAAGAGCTAGACTTCTACCCTTGTGTCGGACCTACGGCCAGGGACAGTCCCTCAGGTAGACAGTTTCTATGGGCGTAGGCCCCCAAAAGGTAACGGAGGCTGCAAGTTTCCTCGGGCCGGACTGAGATTGGCCCCTCGAGGCAAAGGCAGAAGGGAGCGTGACTGCAAGACGACCCGTCGAGCAGGGACGAAAGTCGGCCATTAGTGATCCGACGGTGCCGATGGAAGGGCCGTCGTCAACGGATCACATTACTCCTAGGGCTAACAGGTGATCTTCCCCCAAGTTTTCACATCGACTGGAAGGGTTTGGCACCTCGATGTCGGCTCTTCGCACCTGGTGCTGTAGTATGTCAGGGTTGGGCCTGTTTCGCCCCTTCAAAGCGTTACGTGAGTGGGTTCAGAACGTCGTGGACGTTCGGTCCATATCCGGTGCGGGCGTTAGAGCATTGAGAGGACCTTTCCCGAGTACGAGAGGACTAGGGAAGACGCACCTCTGGTGTACCAGTTATCGTGCCCACGGTAACCCTGGTAGCCAAGTGCGGAGCGATAACTGCTGAAAGCCTCTAGTAGCAGCCCACCCCAAGATGAGTGCTCTCTTATCCGACGTCCCCAAGCCCCCGGTAGCACAGCCGCGACCGACGGTTCTCTGTCCCCTGCTTGGATTGAGCTACAGAAGTATGTTAAATCCAGATAAGGTCACGGCGAGACCGACCGTTTATCATTAACGATTAGGTGTCAAGTGGAAGTGCAGTGATGTATGCAGCTAGTGCATCCTAACACCGAGGATTTGAACCTTGTTCCTTCACTACCTGATCAATTCTATCAAGCACTCGCCTCTATTTTCCCTTGTTCACGTTTGACAACATGAAAACCACAAGCTCTGCCCTCCCTCTCTATCTATCCAAGGTATGGAAGGGCATAGGTCTGTGGTGTCCCTTCCAGTCAAAAATTGGGGCGTCACAATCACTAAGCCAATATGCTTTTCCTCTCATGCCGTTCTTCTTCATGTTTGGTTCGATATTCTGGTGTCCTAGGCGTAGAGGAACCCACCAATCCATCCCGAACTTGGTGGTTAAACTCTACTGCGGTGACGATACTGTATGGGAGGTCCTCTGAAAAATAGCTCGACGCCAGATGATAAAAAGCTTAACACGCCTTATTTTTACTTTTTCCATATTGGGAAATATGAAAGAGATAAAAATACAAAATGCCAAAGGTCGTCCCTATTCAAACCCCATTATGACCATCTCTGTCTCTATCACTTCACACTCGGAACGCACTGTTCTATTTCTTATAGATGTAGAGAGAACGCGCTTTCACATCTTCTTAACCGGAATGAAATGGCTGAGGAAGTAAGGTTCCTTTTTGAGGTACTCCCCGGAACAGATCAGTGGAGACTGGGTGGGGGCCTGTAGCTCAGAGTATTGAGCACGTGCTACGAACCACGGTGGTTTTTCCCGGTTTCGATCCCCCTCTCGCCCACAACCTTCCCTTTTGTCCGAAATGGAATGGCCTTTACCTTTTTTCTTTTTATTTATCGTGAAAGATTCGATTCCATTACATATAGTAACCAAACTTCGGAATCAGCATAGTTTTTGTTTTACTCCCGTAACTCTTCCTCAGCAAGGCTTTGTCAGATAGCAGATCAAGTACAAGTATTCAGTAGCCTAGCAAAAATGCGTTCCTCGTCATTATATGTTTGCTCGCGGGTAGTTTTTGTGGCCTATCGGGAAATCGGATGACTGCAGCTTGATGCACTGCTAGTACATCATCTGGAATTCTGAATTGGCTATTTACAGGGATATCCCGGATCTACGCCGAGGTTTGACGGCGTATTCTCAAATATCGTATAACAGAATGTGATACGATGAGATAGAATGCAATAGAAAACAGACAGCGAACGGGTTACCGACTCCTAACGGCAAGCGAGCCCTTTAATTCCATCTTCAGTCTTTAATTAAGAATAATCAAATCTCCCCAAGTAGGCTTCAACCTACGACCATCAGTAACAGCCGACCGCTCTACCACTGAGCTACTGAGGACAACGGGAGATTCGACCTCATAGGTTCACCCCCCGTTCTCACCCATTGACAAATATGAGTCCTAGAAGCTTCCTTCGTTAACTCCCGGAACTCCTTCGTAGGTGGCTCGTTCCATGCCTCATTTCATAGGAACCTCAAAGTGGCTCTATTCATTATATTCCTCTATATCCCAATTCCATTCATTAATATCCCTTTGGTGTCTTGACTAAAGAGATGTTCATTTATAGTCTTATATCCGTTTCTATATATGTAAGTTAGAAATATCAATAATAAATCCATAAATTGTAATAGAAAAGAAAAGGTTTTGATGATTTTTAATCTTTTCTACTGTGTAATTTATTCTTATGCAAGAGATCATCATTTCGGTCGTTTTTGGTCGCCTCTATTATGATTTCTGACCACATTCTCCATATGGCCCTCTATCTCTTTCCTTCTTCGTAGCTCGGGTTATGGAAAAAGGCCCGATACGGAGTATCACAACAAGCTGTTTTTATTACGGGACAGCTCATGATGTTCATATTCGAGCTATTATGCCCTTGCATCTAGCATTGGTAACCCCATACAAAACCTGTCCTAGTTCTACCGCCTCTCTTTTGTTTCATTTCTTCTGGAACAATCACAAAAACTTTGTTGATTTATGGGTCTCCTACAGAAATTCAATGCGTCATCCTCAGCATTCAATGTGTTTTCTGAATATCTCTTTTTCAATTATTCAACCTTTCATTTTACCAAGTTCAACGTTAGCCAGATTAGTCAACATTATATGTTTCGCTGCAACAACACGATGTTATTTGTAACACGTAGTTTGAATTGTTTGGTTATTGGTTACATTTTCTTATGACATGGGTTGGGATTGGTATTCTTCTGATAAGGCAAAAGCTTCTATTCGATCTAAATCTAATTAGGTACCTTTCAGAATCAATGGGTACCTTGTGTCAGAATTGCGAAATTCCTTGGCTCGAATTTTTAGTAGTCTCTTATTTATCACTGTGTCTACTATTTAGGCAGATGCCGTGCCTATTTGTCCTAAGAAACTGAAAGAAACCTCAGAAAAGTCCAGAAAGTCAGAAAAGTCATAAAGGAAGAAAGGGGAGAAAGTGAGGAGAACAGCTATTAGAAAGTGCGGAAGACGCGATGTAACAGTGAGACAAAAGCGATGTGGAAACAACTTCCGAAAGGAAGGACTACCAGAAAGAGGGTCCCGAAAAAGACCTCCCTTTATTCGAGAAAGGAGGCTCCGGACAACATAATTAACGGAAGAGATCCGAGTGAATGGAAGGCAAAAAAAGCATGAATTACACTTTCACTAAAGACACATGCGATAAATGGAGCCCAGTTTACGAAGATTCTTATCTTGATACCTATCAAGATAATTGGGATTGGGAAGACTTTGAAGAAGAGAACAATGAAAAGACTTTTTTTCTGCTTTGAAACTTTGAAAAACCTATTGTAACTTTTCTTTTCGTTATAATCGGTGGAATCGTCCATTGCGATATTAAAATAATCGATTTTGAAACTATTGTAACAACAATGAAATTGGGTCACAATATTTTTTTTAACGTGGTCAAGTGATTGAAACCAATAATTCTTGTACATATCCGCCTAGTTTATCAACTGTTTCGGAAATGATAGAACGCAAAATGTCTTTGTACATGACCGAAACATTTTCCGCCAGACGACCCTATTGATTATTGGGTTTTCTACCAATGAGCAAAAAATACACTTGTGAGCCATGAATTGATTAAGTCGAATAAACTCCTAGAAGAAGAAGAAAGAGAAGAAGAAGACGAAAGGGATCTCTTGCTCTAGATATCTTGAACAAGGACCATATTATGCAACTATTATAAGAGCAAGAATACTTGCAAAAGCGTATGTCCTTTTTTGAACGACGTATCTGGACATACAACAGTCTATTCACATACCTCATGAATGAATTTAATTACTTCCACAAATGATGTATTACTCTACAAATGATTAAACTTACTTCTACAGAAGAAGAAGAATGGCGTCCTGGAACGTTTTGATAAATAGATTCATGGGCTCTTTTCCTACATTTCGAACAAATTCCTCGAGAATTTGAACATGAAAGAATCCGCTTGATGATAAATCTCATTTAATTATATTGTTCATTTCTTAACGTCAAATTTTCGAATGGAAAAAAAATGCTTCTTTATTTTTATTGGAAGAAGAGAGAAGAATTAATGTCAGAAAAGTAAAGCAATCCCTGAGATTTGTATTCGACATAATTACAAAACCAATCCAATGATCAAACACACTGAAAAAAAATCCCTGTGAATATAAGAAATCTAACAGGTTCCTCGACGGTCATACAAATTGACCGATGAATTAGAAGGACTGGATCAAGAACATGGAGAATAACAGAAGGAAGATTATTAAATTAGTTCAGCAAACGAACGGGTGGTGATCTATACTGATACCAATCCCGGATCCCTGATACGCGAACTGATATATTTATCAAGCAGAAGCCAGAGAGGGTGGCTTTGATACGTTAATGCCAACAACCCGATTTTATCGGGGTATAATCCAAGGACCATGCTTTCTCAAGACGTAAACAGTTATTTGGAACTATTTCACACCAATGTTCATTCCCCTCTTTTTTGGATCGCATAGACAAATCTTTTGATTTTTTCTTTTTTTTTTTGATAGATTCTTTTTTTTTTCTTTTTTTTGATAGATTAGATCTCGACTAATTAAAAAAAATCTTATTTTAGGATTCCGTGGGGGGAAACCCATAATCCGAAACTTCGACTTTGAGAGGAAAAAAAGGGAGAGACAAACACTGGGAAAAAAAAGACTATGAAAAAAAAAAAATAGGAAGATGACGGATACCATATCAGAAAATTTGGATAGCATTAATATTGTGCTCCCGCAATAAGAGTTTGATGCTGATAACCCAATCTTTTTTTAGAAACACATTTGTATATGCCTTCATTGATAATAGCTAAAAATATTGGACGTATGTTTTATTCCAATTCCCCGAGTGGTATTAGATTGAAGGAATGACTAAGAAACATGTTAAATGCACCTATACTTGTGTCCATTATCAGAACGAATTCCCAAAGGTTGGTATAACAGATGGTATTCAGATAAATATTTTATTTCCTTTTCGTTAAACCTTGGCGAGCTCTAAAATACATCTCATCATGTATCCAATTAAAAAAAAAGGAGAAAAAAGAAAATTTTAGTTTTTTTAACATTTTTGGGATCTGGAACGGAACTTCCCTTTTGGTTTCCGAAACAACCTTCTTTTTTGAACCTCATATATAAGGAACTCAAAAAGAATTATAAAAGTAAAAAGAATCTCTAAAGTTTCACAGAAAAAACAAGATGGGTCTCAAAATAGTTATTCTAGTTCTAAACGAGTTCTAAAATCGAGTTTCCTAACTAATAGTTCTAGTTTGTTTTTTTTTTTCTAAACGAATAGTATCTAGTTCTAACGAACAGTTCTAGTTCTAAACGAATATGAAGACTTGAAAAAGTGAACCAAATTTCTTTATTTGAATGAGGAAGGGAAAAGTACATGAACCAATGAAAATGCAAAAGATTTCAAAAAAAAATAAGCAGATTATTCCGAATCGACCATTCAAATTCATCTATGAATTGGACAAATTTTTTCCTCAATAGAAAAAAAAATGAAAATCTTGCTGCTAGACAATCACAATAGTAATACAATAGAAGGATCAACAAAGACAAGAAGAAATAGGTTCCACCTTCATGATAAAATACCTGGAAATACAAAAACATATTTGTCAGATACTTCAAAGAAAAAATACCCGATTTGTATATCGGTAGGATCACATCTTTTATGAAGATTTTCATGACAAAATATACATAGATATCTGCAATGTATGGTTCCCATTTTCTAGGTTAATTGCACACTTTTAAAAACACATTAGCAATGAATCCATTTATCAACGATGAAAAAATCAAAAGGATTGACTGAAACAGATCAAGATACAAGGACTTTATTTCCGACTATAAAAAAGTCGTTTCTATCCTAATATTAGAAATGATCTTAAACCCTTATCACGACTTATTCCTTGTCCCAAGCATATGTATTTTAACAAATTGTCACAACCCCATTATTTAACAACCATCACCTGATAATCTGTACTTCAGGGGGATCACGATCACGGGACCTATCCGTTTTATTAAAGGACATAGTAAGTATTATTGTATGACAGAGGAATATTTTATTCCAATCAAGGCATAAGAAAATTAATAAGTCTGGAATGAATCAATGAAAAACTGGTTTAACGGAGTCCTTATCAATATAATTTTTCTCGAGCAAATGGTCCGTATTAGTACCGAAAAAATGGCGAAATAGATTCAATCAACGTTGTACTATTCAAAATAAGAATCATGAAATGTATTCTATAAAAAGAAAAAGACCGATAATCATTACATAATGAAAAAATTTTTATGCAGTGGATTTTGACTAGTCGAAACGACAAATTAAAAAAAACACTACAGATATTATCTTTTATCACTGAATATATAATTAATGTGGGATAGTAATTGACCTACACACTGAAACCCGATCGTTTTATGTCTTGCTAAATCGGACTCTTGATGGTTCCCTAAAAAAGGATATTTTATTGATACCCATAAAATCTGGATAAAAATATTTGGATTATAGAATTCTTCATTTTTGCCTTATAAACAATAGTGATATTGAGCACAATAGTGATATTGAGAAACAATAGTGATATTGATAACAATACAGTGATTATTGAGGACTGGACGCGATATGTATATCGGTACCGAAATTTCTAAAAATACTAAGACTAAGACTCATCACAAAAATTTTTTGATTGGCTGTGGATGAATCGAAATATTCTACCCTATCAAATCTAGAACCTTGTTTCTTGCCCCAACGAAAAAAAAAAAAAAAAAAAAAAAAATTTATTTTTTTTTTTTTGTGTTTACCTTTTGATGCATATAAGATTAAACCGTGGATCATACCAGCAATTACTTCTTTTCCCTAATAATTTATTCAAATGCAAATTATTATTAGTCCGAATCAAATGAAATGACTTTAGTCCAAATCAAATGAACAAAATATTATTCAAACATCAAAATCAAAAAATATTAGTCACCTCAATCCAAAACATATTAGTGCAAAATCAAAATCAAAAATCTTAGTCAAATCAAAAAATATTAGTCAAAATCAAAATCAAAAAATATAGTCAAAATCAAAAAAATATTAGTCAAATCAAATCCAAAAAATATTAGTCAAAATCAAAAAATATTAGTCAAAATCAAAATCAAACAAATTATTAGTCAAAATCAAAAAAATATTAGTCAAAATCAAAATGACAAAAATATTATCAAATCGAAAATGAAAAATTAGTCACATAAAACCTCAAAGATTCCGTTAAATAGAATTCAATTCCAACCAAGAAAAAGAGGGTCAATCAAATCTTGTCTCAGATCCACAAAAACAAAACCAAAGATATCCTGAAGAGGGATTGCCGCGTCAAAATAAAAGGTACCAAAAAAAAAAAGCCAAGAAAATAAGGAAGGAGAACTATATTTGTTGTCCTCGAAAACATTTTTTATTTTTCAATTAATGATTGGATACGCTTTGAATCAAAATATTTTAATAATGTTAGGATAATTGTCTCCTCCTTAGATTGGATAAATCCAAGGAAATTATATATCCTCGATTCAAAGAGGAGAGATACATCTGATGTAATGCTGATTCGAAGATAAAAGCTCTTATAAACACCACCAAATATGCGAAAAGCCGAGACAAGACAGAATTAATAAAAGGGAATATTCATTAGCGACCAATTCGTCCTTCTTTAAGAGGGATTGAAAATTCATTATAATATCCACCATAAGATTTTCATTGTCGCTAAGAGTAACACCAAGTCATAGAACATCCCTAAAGAAAAGATATGTTGATCAGAAGAATTTTAAAAATCCCCTGGACGACCTGGCAATAAATTTGGGAATGGGGATTCAAGATCCCCACCCCCCCCCAAAGGCCTATCTATAATTTCTTTGTTCCTGAAAATATTCTATCTCCTAGACGTCGTGAGATTGAGATTCTAAAAATTTTTTTTTTGGGGGGGGGGGGGGGGGGGGGGGGGGGGGATTGTTTCACTTCATAATCGGATATTGTGAATAGAAACCAGTATTTGCAACGAAAACCACAAAGAAACTCGAACATTTTTGAATGAGGACAAACGTCTTAATACGGATTTGTAAATCCATTAATTACATGCAAATTGTTTCTTGGCCCATTACGATTAGAAGATTTAGCTTGTATGATCGCTATTGGTTTGATACCAATATGGTAGTCGTTTCAGTATGTCAAGGATACGTATGTATCCACGATTCAGAATATTTTAGATATTTATTCCTATATACACATGCCGTTTTCAGTAAATAAAAACCGAAAAGATGTACGCATATGTGTTTTCCGTTCGGTACATGATACCGTATTTACTTGTGTAGCAATTCAATTGATCTAGAAAGAATCTACAGAATCTTTTTAGGTGCAAAGAAGTCATTCCTCTTTCGTAATGCAGAAATAATATCCTTTTCTAAATATATTATCCTTTTCCTTTTCTAGCTAAATCAAATGGCAATTGGATTTAGATAGAAACGGATATCTAATTTTTGCGTGTACTAGATTCAAAAAAATTGACATAATATAATATTTATTTTAATTTTTCCTGATCGTTAAAATCCATGGCAGGGTAAAAGCAGAAAAAAGATAAAAAAAGTTTTATGGTCAAATTCATTCATTTCACTTCTTCCACAAGAAAAAGAAGAAAACAGGGGTTCTGTTGAATTGTCAGTATTAAGTTTTCACCAATAAATACGAATACTTACTTCACATTTGGAATTGCACAAAAGAGATTTTATTATCACAATAGTTCTACAAAAAAGTCTGAGAAACGTCAACGTCTGCTGGCTATTTGTCAAAGAAAAGAGCGCGTTTTATAAAATTAATTGACCAGTTGGATATTCGTGAGCCAAAAAATCGTTAATTAATCGTTTGATTAGTATGTAGGTTATTGATTTTTTATTTGATGAAACCTCCTACTTTTTTTGGGAATTCATGAAATAATGATTAATGAAGAAAAGATATGACTGTTACGTCTACAAAAAAAGATTTCATGATAGTTAATAGGGTCCCTCACCACCCATCATGCATTGTGTTCTTCGAACGATCGTTCTTCTCGATGGTGAAGATGTTATTGACTGTAACCCATATTGGTCTATTTCACACAGATGGATGGAAAAAATACGAAAACCGAACATTCTACACTATGGCTGCCTTATGAACACGTTGGGATTATTCAGCTACTATGTTCACTAGAGGCAATTAACGGTAAATGCACCGAACAACTGGAAAATGGTTCAAGTACCTAAAAGTTCTAGCTATATCAGAGTAATTTGCTGGGCTGAAGCCGTATACTTCTCATTTGTTGCTTGGGCCTTTTATGGCTGATCTCGGCGCGCAGACTCCCTTTTTCTATATTTTCAGAGAGATAGAAATTGATATATATTTATTCGAAGCCGCCACATGTATGCGAATGAGGCATCAATTATTTCCGCATCGGAGGAGTATCTGCCGAGCTAACCTTATGCTGATATATAAATGTTTGGATTTTTGCGATTATTGTTAACAGTAAAACAAAAAGAATTTTTGAATATCACAACCCATTCGCGAAATCCCATTTTTTTGGAGCGAGTCGAAGGAGTGGGCATTATTGGTGTAGAGGAAGCATACATGGGGGTTTATCAGGACCGATGCGAGCCTTCTGAACACAATGTGATCTTCCGTAAATTGATATTATTAGTGTTACCTGAATCGAATTGGGCAGTCCAATCAAAAAAGGAGATTCGTTAGCTCTTTATTTAGTACGAATCGGTGCAATGAGGGGATCTATAAAATAATTCAACAGCTCTAGAAGGAATTCCTGGAGGACCTATAGAATTTAGAAGTCCGACGCTTTGATAGAGCAAAAAATTCCGACTTGAAGGAGTTTTGATATAGATTTTATTATAAAAAACTTCACCCATTTGAATTGTCGAACAAGACTTACTGCGAGTAGAAGCCCCAAAGGGAATTAGAATTTATTTGTAGGAGATATATGTTTTCCCTTGGAGATGGAAAATTTCTTCCACCCGGCTTCATAACTTTGCAAATTCTTCCTCAGCTAGTAAAAGAATGAACTTGGCTGATATCATGACGATACTAGGTAGTATAGATATCATTATGGGAGAGTTGATCGTTGAAATGATAATTGATACACAGATATAACTACAATTCTTTTCTATATCGAATCCTTAAGAAGTATATGGCCTCATATGGATCTTTGTACCCATTTTGACCCTTATATTGGGATTACAATAGGGGTACTAGTATTGTGTGGTTAGAAAGAGAAATGATCTTAAGCAGCGATACAACAACGTATTGGGCCTGAATATGCCGGCCCCTTGGATTCGTCAGCTCTAGCAGTGGAACTAACTACTTTTTAAAAGAAACCCTTCTCCATCTAGAGGAGATGTTCGTTTGTTTAGTATTGGACCCGTCCTATAGTGGTCATATCAATTCTACTAGTATTGAGTAATCCTTTTGGTATCGCTCATTTTGCCGATCTCAGTATAGGGTTTTTTTATGGTCCCTTTCAAGTATTGCTCCTATTGGGCTTCTTAGTCAGATACGGATCGAATAATAAATATTCTTTTCAGGTGGTCTACGAGCTGCTGCTCAATCTATTAGTATGAAATACCCTACTCTAGTGGTTATCAATATCTCTACTGTGAATTCGTTTGAACATGAACTTTATACGTCTTTCCTAGAAGTAAGGAAAGAGTTGAATGTATGTATTGAATAGGTATTTTATTTTTTATTCATCATTCGGGTCAATGATTTAAACCAGATATTATATGAGTGAAACAACCAACTTAGAATTTTGCAGTAGAGATAAATCTCATTTCCATATGTACAAGAATAACGTGAAGTAAACATAAGCAGTGTCAACTGTTTTACCCCAAGATCAGATTTTTCATTAGTCATCATATCTGAAGCGGGTGTAAAGATCAACTGTATGGAGTTTTTCATTTACTTCTTGTATTTATTACCATTCCGTAGATCATCAAATCAGTGGACGGTTAGGAACACCAAAGGGCACAAGATTTAGTAATAGAGATAATGTAAGGTATAAAGAAAGAGATATTTCTACATAAAAAAAAAAAAAAAATTATAAAAAAAATAAAAAAATGAATAACGATATTGAATGCTAAATCATAATAAAATATAGATAAGAATCGATTCGTCCACCTCCCATAGATTTGATTCCTTCCCCTATAAAACAACTTGCATGCCAACCCCATTGTAATTCCATCAATTATATATCTATCAAAAACTGAGTTAGTTCGTTATCCCCTTTACCCATGTTAAAAACCCTAAGTAAAAAAGTCTATGTACCCGATTATATTACAATTGTTATCCCATTTTGATTTGGTCCAAGATAATTTCTTGTAGACCACCTTTTACAAATGAATTGATAAAGTTTCAATTCCGTAAAAATGAATAAGCGACCCATATAAGATATGGCTATGAATAGTCCGGAAATAGCTATACTTACTGAAAACTTGCATTGTAAAAAATTCATACCAGTCCACAGATTTACTCGGAATTTGGATGGAAAAGTTTGTGAGTGGGAGTTAACCATTTGGATATATTCCAAATCTATTACTCCTGACAAAATGAATTCCTATTGATCCACAAACAAAGTAAATATACCATATAGCAGAGGAAATAGCATAGTATTGTCCACTTCGCGAGGGTCATGTATGTACTTTTTTTCGAAAGAAGTATTAAAGTTCGTTGCATTTTTTTTAGATTATTCCAATTTGACAATCCTGAAAAAAAGAAGACCTTATATTCATTGTTTGATAAAGGTAAATTTTCTATTGACTGCTTGGTGTACCTCCTTTCCGGCGCAAGATAGGGTATAATAGGCTGAACTATTTTTTGTTGCTACTGTAATCTTGGAAAATGAACGCGCAAATGTCCATCAACGGTAAGTCATACACCCGAAACTATAAAAATGCAGTTCATCCGTTCTGGTGAAACAACTATTATTGCGAAATTGGTGAATACCCAACATCATTATAATTCATCTTTGGACCAAAAACAAGCCAAGGTGGAATACCGCAAATAAACGTGTACCTAATAAAAAAGTAGTTCTTGGGGTTGGAACCTATCCTTCTAAACCACCCTACGAGCCCGATTCTGACGTTTTTCTGGCGAATATCCGACAATAGGTTCCATTGAATGAATAATGATCCGGATCCAAACCAAAACTTTATGAAAAAAAATAAGGCATGATGATCAAATGGAATAAAGCAGCTTCGATAAGAACGCTATACTCAGCTCACATCTAGAACCCAATTGAGAAGCCTTGTAGATATTGCTAAACTTTCTTTTTTATTATCTCTTTGATGCCAGAGCCCAAAGCTGAGCTCCTGTGAGTACTCGTTATACACCGTAGATAAGTGCTATCATTCATTACGTATAGGTCCTATGAAAATAGGAAGAAGCTCGAGCGTACAATCAAAAATTCCTGCTGCTACCATAGTATCTCTTCGCGGTATAAGCTCCTAGATGGGGTGTGTCTGTCCATGGCATCGCGTACACCATGAACGGGAACGGGGTGAATTGCGTGCGGAGGGGTGACCAACGCGCCAATGTATACATAAACGCACAGCAAAGTAGCAATAAACTACGACCCCATTACTCATGTGACTCAGTTATTGTTATTTTCGAACAAATCCCCGAAATTCTAAACTACCTGTTATCCAATAAGACTACCCTTCAAAATTCCTAATCAAACCCAAAATCTCCCTACACAATAGTTACAAACTTTTGTGACAAGCACTTCTGCTGCAGTCCGGTCGTGTGAACCAAATCCTATGATAAACAGGAACAACGCCCCACCATTTCCAAAAAATATAAATTGGGTATCAATTGGAACTGGTACCTAATCCCAACATGTACGCTTGAAAAAACTCATATAAGCACAAAATCTCAGATATCCTGATCGTGAGACATATATTGCACTATAAATAAGAACCAAGATTCCACAGTAGTAATTAGTATTGACATAATAGAACTAAGTTTGTCGATCAAATCTCCCGAACTCTAGAGGAACATCCTTATTGTGTCCAAGACTCATAGAGATTGATAGATGGAACTTCCATGTAGTTGGTGAATAGATAATTGCTGAAAACCCATACTATACTTGAACATAACACTAGTAAAAGCCGATATACGACGAATATTTTTTGTTGCTGTCGGAATCAGTAGAAGTCCAAATCCTATTGACCCATTAACTGGAAGTGAATAAACGGTTTATCCATGCATATTGATAGGTATGTTTCCATAAGAAACACAATGCATCTTTAATCTTTACTATTCAGTCTACTTGAAATAGTCTATTCTGGTAATTGTAAGACTATTATATAGTATAATAAGAAAATAGTAACTTAAAAAAGATTATACAAAAGGAGTCCTTGGATTTCTATATAGATACTATGATCCATATTTAATTTAAATAAAAAGGACCCTATTTATCCTATTTTTTTCATTTTTTATAGTAATTCCTCTAACTCACCGCTGTACTCCTTCTGAAACTGATTGATTGGATTCCAATACATAGGAAAATTGTTTGATGGATTCCATACAATAAGGAAAACTTATGTTTTTTGATTGATGCCAATACCATAATGAAACTTATGTTCATCGGAGAACTCCTACTTCTGTAATAGACTGTACATAAAGATGATGAGGTTATCTTTATGGGTAATGAATATCTTGTTTAACAGCACATTAATCTACTAGTTTGAATTGTAAATTGAATGAAAACATAGCACGCTGCCTATCAATTATAGAAAAAACTCTTTTTCCAAAAAAATTTCCTTCCGTTCTTCCTACTGTATTTTTATCCCTATGTTTGTTGTATAGTGATATGTGATGCATACATCTGCGTAATTAATACATATATTATATGTTTGTTTTGGTTTTTATATATATATGTTTTAATACTAGTTTGAATAAAATTTATGTTTTATAGGTTTACATATATTGAAAGCTTTTAAAAACTATTCTACCAGGGAATAAGGATAGATAATGACTAAAGGAACATCCATTTTGAACAAAACCATACATGTCTTTCACTACACGATAAAAACTGGTACCTTTTGAATGCAAGTCCCAAAAGCTTCTTTTCCTATGTCAAAAAAACGTACTTCGTAAAAATATTGGAAAAAAGGATTTTTCGCTGCAGTAAAGTCTTTTTCCTTAGCTAAATCGTTTTTCCACCGTACGTTCAAACGTGTTTTTGTGCAAGAAAAAAAAAAAAAAAAAAAAAAAAAAAAAAAAAAGAAGAAAAAAAAAAAAAAAAAAAAAAACAACAAATCATACAGTCTTGGATAACTACTTGACATACTCGAAGAACTTCGAATTTTTTAGATTAACTATTCACATTTTTAATGATTGAACGCTTCAATATCAATTATGAAGTTGAACTAGCTGTGGTGTAAGTAGTAGAGGTGTGGTAGCAATAAGGTATTATTATCCGAATTCTGAATATTTTTTTCTATCTACTTTCACAATAGAAAAATATTTTCTATTGTGAAAAGTAGAGTATGGATTACGATAGAAATGAAAATTCTTTTGTTCTTATATGCCTACCAAAAACCAAACTTTGGTTGGTAAATCTTACCAGTATATAATAATGAAGAGTATTAATACTCTATGATTACTAAGGAAGATACTAAGGTGTCCGAAATCGTTAGAACTTTCAAATTCTTTTTGATTTAGTGATGAAGTTGTTATACATATAATTTTTTATCGGGTTATTTACTTTTCTTCATTGAAAAAAATCTTTTCATTTGTGTTTGAATCTATGAAATAAAATCGGATAAATAAAAAACGAATCAAAAAATAGAAAAGGACAATTCTAGTTTCTATACCTCAAACCTCGACCGACAACAAAACTATTGAGTTCTAACTTGTTTTTTGGAAGAACTGAGTTTCTAGTACCGCGAAAGTTAGATTAAAACTACCCTTTACTGATCCCAACTACAAGCTTATTTTTTTTAAATATAGATTCAAATAGGATTGAATAGAGAGAAAATAGAATTAATGAAATCTTATTGTATCGATTCTAAGTTTACTAACTATATTGAATCCTTGCTTCTCGAGATTCACGTGACTTGACTATTATATTTCAGTAAGCCGCCATGGTGAACTTGGTAGACACCTGCTCTTAGGAAGCAGTGCTATATCACTCGGTTCTAGTCCGATTGGCGGCAATCCCGATAAATCCTAGTAAAAAAATCCTCTAAAAGACACACACCGAATCCTGAATGTATTCAATTCTCGATTTCAATTCTCTAATGGGACCCCCCCCTTTTAGAGATTGACAACTTTCGAACTATATTAACTCATATCTCTTTTCGATAATTTCAATTGTGATTACGATTCATTAATGATCTTATTAGTCCGCGAATCGTAGATTGTCGTTGATTCATTGGAAAACGTGATGATCGCCACTTTTTCTCTTACCGGATTATTAAGGTTTCTCGTTGGGTTTCTCAGGACATTTCCATTAAGGAATTTATACATTCATTAATCTTCCTTTCGTGTAGTTTCTCCATTATTCATATGATTCCAGATGGAACCATAAAATGAGTTAAGCACCTAACCGCAACCAGTTTGCCCCCCCCTCATTTTTACACCAGCTTTGCACGGCCGGGTTTTTTAACTGAAATGCATCAATCCGCAATATTAGTCACCGCTTCTACAATCTCAGTGGTTAGATGCACGTAAGTATGATGTTATTAAGCTATGCGCCTTTTTATGCGATGCATTATATCATTCCTCTCCTTCTAGTCATTACCTTCGAAAAAACATCGATATTTTTGTAAAGGTTAATATTTTCCTTAATTTAACCAATTTTCTTTGGTGAGGATTCAATATTTGATGAAAAAAGAAGTGTTTTGAACCTTCTTTTCTTATTTTCGAATTATTAAAAATATCAATTGACTCAACGTTTGGTTATGGAGTTATCGTGTCATTATTTAGGATTTAACCTTTTTACATAGGCATTCTTTGTGGAGCATTATGGGCTATGAGGCATGGGGAGCTTATTGGAAATTGGACCCCAAAGAAAACTTGGGCTTTTATTACTTGGCTCATATTCCGATTTATTTACATACTAAACTAGAAGACATATTTAAGTAACAAATCAAAGTTTTGAAAGTACAATTCGCATTGTGGCTTTCTATAGGAGTTTCTTTAATTGGATATGTTAGTTTGGAATCAATCTATTATATAGTCCTACTAGTTATGGTTCTTCACATTAACATCTACTTGAATAAACTACACATATACTATGAATAACTCCATAAAGAATACATAAGCCCATCATCCCTCTATATATCTACAGCTTCTGTTTGTGCGCGTTTTTGAGACCGTTTGCATATTCTTAGTCAAACGGGTCTCAAAAACTAAATGCATCGCATTACAATTCTCAATGCACGTTGTTCTTTCATTTACAGCGAACGATTTTAAAAAGCTCAAAATCAAAGACCAAAATTCTCTTCCCGTTTATTAATGTAAAGACTATCGATGAAGTAATTAGATAGGTAGCTTGCACCCTGTCACTGATAGCGAGAGACCGAAATCCTGGATAAATCCCAATACTATTACGGGTAGAAAGATACGATTGAAACAATAGTTCTCGTGGTCCCAGAATCCGCAAAATTAGAGTTTGGAACAGGAATAGCTTTTATCCTAGAACATCTTACGTAACATAGAGAATAATAATAGGAGTTAATATCATTCCCAATTGCCATTACAAAAGTACTTAGCATTTTGGGCATTAAAAGGTATTTGGACTAGTAATTTATTCCAAAAATACTAATAATTCCGCAACAAAACCACTCCGTCCTGGCATGGCAGAGAAGCCATCGAAAACTACTGACAGTTAAATAGTTTTGGCATTGGTCGATCTCCCCCCATTTCGTCTATATAAACAATACGTCATTCTTCACAACGCGTCCTGCCCAGAAAAAAGCGCAGCACCAATACATCCATGAGAGAGTATTTGTACTTGCACCGGTTGAGTCCGCATTCCTGTTATAGAACCAATTCCTATAATTGTGAAACCCATGTGGAGACAGAGGAATAGGTATTCTTTTTTTTAAATTTCCGTGACCCTAGAGAGGTTGAAGCGCCTAGATTATTTGAATCGTTCCCACTATTCCAACCGGGAGAAAAATATAGCATGCAGCGTGTGTTACTAATTCCTTTTGATCCGCAAATCCTATGCTGCCCCTTTTTAATAAATTCCGCTAGAAGCATACCTGTACTGTATGTGCTTCTCCCATGGGTACTGGTAACCACTGATGTAGGGTTATAATCGGCGATTTGACAGCAATAAGCAATAAGGATCCAAATATAATATTATTTCCAATGCCACGATATGTTGTTAGTTAATTTTGAAAAGCTCAATGTGGGTTCTTAGGTGCCATAGAACCCTACCTAGAACTCCTATTAAGATAAAATGGAGGCCCCCCGAGTGTACAAAAACTTGTGGCCGAGTAGAGACGTTCTTTCCTCCCCACAGGGTAAAGTAATAAACAGGACTTAATTCTAACTCCCACAGCATGAAAAAAAGAAAAGGTCTCGAGAAGAAAATAATCCATCTGACCGCTGTACATTGCTAACATGAAAAATAGAACAATCGCGAATTTCGAGTACTGCAAGCGCTAAGGTAGCGAAAGTAGTGATAAATCCTGTCAGTAAATAGGTCCTATTGAAAGCCATCGATTCCCAGTTTCCAGTGGAAAATCAAAAATATCTATCCTTTTAAATCTTCCTCCAATTGGGTTAATGGATCGCCAATTGTAATGATAACAGAAACATGGTCGTTAGAATGCGCTCCAACGAGCATATACATATATCATACATCTAACATCTATTTTCCTTTATGAGGAAGAAGAAAATGGAAGAACCGACGGATATCGGCAAACACAGTATTGTTAACCAAGGAAATAACTCGTTATAAAGACAAGATACGGTTTGACCATAAAAACCCGTGCTCGAATGAATAATCTATTTTCTCGAGTCGGCTTTTGTCGGTAAAGAGGAATCATTTATTCAAGTGGATTTTTTTTTGTAACTATCAATACCTAGACCTGCTGCGAGGTGTTGTCATGAGGTAAATAAACACGGACACCAAAAATCCGTTGGACAGGCGGATTCACATCTCTCACCCCCACAGTCTCGGTTCTTGGGGGGAGCATTTGCTTAGCTTTACATCCGTCCCCAAGGTAATCATTTCCACTAATCGTGGTGCAGTCTCGTACACTTGATACACCCTATAATGTTCATACATTTTTACTGAATGTGACTTGGATCTATAAATTCCAGGTTGGAACATCAAAAATTTTCAATCTGGTGAAAATTAATATTTAATATTATAGACAACCAGACGAAGCAGTGGTTTTATTACAATTTTCTAAGATCACTTAATTTCTAAATCTGTTCCAGAGAAAAGCAAAGAGACGTTGATTTCCGTTTCAAAAATCTGATCATCGAGCCACATGTGTCAAATTAAAATTGGCCGACAAAACAATGATCAAGTCATTCAATCAAATTTTCAATATTCATATTTGAAATATGAATATATAAAAATAAAACTAAATTATTATTCCATATTTGAAATTATTAATATCTACACATACAACTAAATTGTATTTAATTTTTTTCGTAATATATTAACATTTTATTATTTATGAATATTATTGTTATTATTTTATTATAATTTTATAAGTTTATACAGTATATATATTTATCTTTATAATTTATCCGTATATTTATATTATTAATATAATAACAATAACATTATATTATTATATAAGACATTAAAAAATACAATAATACATTAAAAATACATTAAAACATTAAAATTAAAATACTTAAAATTAAATTTACAGTAAAAATTTGAAATCCTTAAAATTAAATACATTAAAACTAAATAAAATAAACAAAATACAAAACGAAATAAAAAATTATAATACCAATAAAATTCTAAATACTTATTCCATTAATTAATCGAAAGTGACAGAAATAAAAAGAATAGAAAAATATTCCAATTTAATTTTTATTTTCTTATGCTTTCATGTTGTGCGGTGTCTTTGATTTAATGATCATTAATAACTGATTTCAATCTATGATCATGATAATTACACTATTATTCAACAAAGTCGCTTGATTGTACAGTTGATTTGTCGTTTCGATGAATCGACGAAACAATAGCTAGACCATAGCTGCTTCAGCAGCTGCAACAGCTAGAATAAAGATTGAAAAATGTTTTCCTTTTAATTGCGACTATCAATATATCAAAAATGTTACAAGATTAATATAACCGAATTTAGTATAAGGGCTCACGACACATAAGTGCTCTAACCATGTTTCGACTTGATGATCAATCCATAGAGACCGATAAAAATAAAGAAACACTCAAAAAAAGGACTGCGCTCGAACATCTTGACCTAACTCCTTAGCAATCTCGAGTCATTTCAAAGAGTCAATTCAAGCGATTCTATTTTTTATTTATTAGAACTTCTAATTCTAAAAACTTTTTAATTCTTTTAAAATTCTAAGTTTTATTATTGGCGGCCTAGTAATTGCCCTAGCAAGGAACTAAAAGAAGTATCGAATTAGTTCAAAGGGAAGATAAAAATCTGTCGAAATGAATCCCTTGTTGAACGTTACTTCTTATGTCCTGTTCTATAATCTGTTTGATCTTGTAGTCCAAATCAGTCGTACCATGACGTGCGGGTATGTAGTAATTATGAAAAAAGAATACTTGTACGAAACCAGTGAAGTGGGGGGACTCCATCCCTGGTCCAAAATACGAATCATGTGGAATATTCTGAACCATTCATGAACATTACCGCAAATATGATTTAAGACATTTACGGCTCCCACATAAATATAGCTGTGGCGGCAGCTACAAAAAAAGAGTTCGATGGAATGTAGAATCAGGATATACAAACACGAACCATCCCAACAAAAAGCAGAATCATAGGATGTTAAGTAATACTACCCCCAGACCCCCTAGTATAATAACTGACGCCCAAAATGCTACAATATATCATTATTGGCCCAGGAAATCCATTTGTATCATAGGTAAAAAAAATATTCCAAATCATGACCTTACTAACTGTCCCGGACAGGAAAAGGTTACCCCCTTTTTTATTGTATATGATATTTTCCTAATTTTTGTATAATGGCTATGTTCCTATTGAATTAAAGCTGATAGGGGTAATTTTATATTAATGTTAGATATGATATTATCATTTTTATAGATAGATTATATATAGATATTAATTTTATAGATAGATATAATTATTAATAGCGATTAATTATTATATATAGATATCTATTTTATTGGCCACTCCTACTTACTTTTTCTCCAAAATAAACGAATAACAAAGGAGTTGAAACTGTATATTTCGAAATCCCGTGAACTTATCTTATCGTTTAAATCAAAGAGTGGTCTCACCAATCTATAGTTCTAATTATTAATTTGTAGTTACTGACCGAAAATTTATTTTTAATATTATTTGTAGTTCCTGACCAACCAAATAAAAAAGTTTTGATTGATAAAACAACACGTAGTAATCGGTAATCGTGCTTGAAATCAAAGGGTTTATCTTTATCTATTTTGATTTGAGTCGAATTACTAACTTTGAATTGTTCATCTCCAATACTGACATTGGGTACGACCGAAAGCAATTTGAGATTATAATTCAATTCGTGACGATCATAGTATACAGCTGCATATTCTTCAAGTCATGGTAACAGTTTGTTGGACAATACTCGACACAGTTTACAAAATATACAGACCCCGAAATCAATACTATATAGTCACTTGTTTTCTTTTTCATATCTCTTTCCAATCTCCATCAACAACATGTATATCTATTGGTCATACACGAACACCTACTTCGCAGCATACATTTATCAACATTCAAAGTGAATTCGACCACGAAAACGGGGGGGCTCTGATGTAATTGATTTCTCATAGATAGTGAATAGTTACCGGTACGGTTTGTGTGGGAATAAGGTAATTAGAAACTTTGACCAATATACCTGCAGCTCGATTGTTTGTTGCCATAATTCATGAACCCAGTTACATGGGAAACATATTGTAGATATCCATACATCATTGATGTTTCTTTCTCTTGTTTGAAAGAGGTTATATCTAGAATATCGTTATCGTATTCTGTTATTTATAGTGCAAACAATTTTGGGACGAGGTTGTCCCATAATAGATTACCCAAAGAAATAGTAACCGAAATTTCCTCCAGATTTAATAGCTGGTCCATGTCTCATCTAGGTAAAGTCCATCTGTTGTGATAGAAATGAACAAGAACAAATAGCTTTAAACTAATGTCAGATACGATACCAATGTCCTTCCAAAGACGCCCAGCTATTTTTTTATTCGAAAAGCGTCAGTAATGATATGTCGAATAGATCAATTCCACCACCCACCTAAGTAAAGAAACGGTTACGATAACGAAGAGCTAATAGATTTGGTAAGAAGCAAGATAAAATAAACCAATCTGATACCTGAATATTCGTTTTTGATAACCTGCTACTAATTCCCCTCCCTTCTTGGTAAATCAAAGGCATCTCTCACGTCAGCTAGATAAGAAATGATTAAAACTATAAATCCTATGGCTGACGCCATAAGCTCCCCCCCCAAAAGCCATTTTGACTGTGCTTCAACTATATCAACTGTACTTGAACGGTAGATAAGTAATGTCGATAATAACATACTGTTATCTATCGCTTTCCAAACCGTACCGATACCTCAGCTTCATACGCTCCTCTATGCCACTAATAAATGTAAGGACCGGTGATTTATCACCCCTTTCTTTGGGTAACTATAAGAAAGGATATATCGAGAGTCAAATTAAACCATGGAATGCGTTTGCTAGAATAAAAAAAAGTGCTTCGGAAATAATCTCATCCCCTTATGATAATAAAAATGTTTTTCTTTGTTCGGTAATACTCAGCCCTTCATAAAATACTCGTTAGATCAATCAATCTTAAAGAATTTAAAGAATTGGAATTGGTCCATTAATTGTTATAAATTCCACCCTTATGGATGGAAAAAAGAATAAATAAATAAAAATCTCTTTTTTTTATTCATTCGATTATACATTCGATTATTACATTCTTCTTTGTTTCCTGCTCTATCTCATAAGAGGGTACTTTGAAAAACTAAACAAAAAAGATAGATTAATTCCGTTCTGGCTAGTCATTTATTTACTCAGTGAATAGGAGCATACTCTAGATCGTAATCGTCGGGAAGTACTGCTTGATCATTTCTACCAACTTAAAGTCCCTATTTTGATTCGTTATTCATTTTTTTATTTTTTTTATAATTTTTTTTTTTTTTTATGTAGAAATATCTCTTTTTTTTATACCTTACATTATCTCTATTACTAATCCTTTGTGCACTTTGGTGTTCTACCGTCCACTGATTTTTGATTGATCTACGGCATGGTAATAATCAACAGTAATGAAAACTCCTACAGTTGATCTTTTAACACCCGCTTCAGATATTATGACTAATGAAAGAATCTTAATCTTGGGGTAAAACCCGTTTACCACTGCTTCTGTTTACTTCAACTTTATTCTTGTACATATGAAATGAGATTTTATCTTCTTACGGCAAACTCCTAGTTTTTTGTTTCACTCATATACCTATCTGGTTTTAACTCTTGACCCGAATTATACTAAAACATAAAATACCTATTCCCTACATTACATCACTTCTTTCCTTTACTTCTAGGAAAGAGTTATAAAGTTCATGTTCAACGAATCACACGTAGAGATATTGATAACACACATAGAGTTAATGGTATTTCATAACTAATAGATGAGCACAGCTCGTAGACCACCTGAAAAGGAATATTTATTATCGAATCCGTGATCCTGACACAAAGCCCATCGGAGCAAATACTTGAAATGGCGACCCATAAAAAAACACCTATACTGAGATCGGCTAAAATGAGGCGATTACCCAACGGAATAACTAAATAACTTAGTAGAATGGATATGACCCTATTAGACGGTCCAATACTAAACAAACGAACATCTCCTCTAGATGGAGAGGGCTTCTTTAAAGGTATTTTTAGTTCCATCTGCTAGAGCTTGAAGAATTCCCAAGGGGCCGGCATATTCAGGCCCAATACGTTGTTGTATCGCTGCAGATATTTCTCTTTCTAACCACACAATTACTAGTACCCCTATTGTATTCCCACTATAAGGGTCAAATGGTACAAAGATCCATATGAGTCCATATACTTCTTTTAAGGATTCCGAATAGAAAAAGAATTGATAGTTTGTACTTCTGTCCGTATCATTATATCATGTCAACGATCAACCTCTCCCATAATGATATCTATACTACCTAGTATCGTCTGATATCAGCCAATTTCATTCTTTTAACTAGCTGAGAGAATTTGCAACTTTATGAAGCCGGGTGGACGAATTTCCATCTCCAAGGGAAAACGACGATGTATCTCCTATCAAATAAATTCTAAGTCGCCCTTTTGGGGCTTCTACTCTCCGTAAGTTCTTGTTTCGACAATTCAAATTGGGTAAGTTTTTTACTAAGTAAATCTATATTCAAACTCCAGTCCATTCTGATTTTTTTTTGCTCTAATCAAAGCGCTCTTTTGGCTGGTTGGTACTGTAACTGGTATTCCTGTGATCGGTTTTAATAGTTTGTTTTTCTTTTACGTTCATATTCTGGGTTGGGTTCATCTCTCTAGTAATCGGATAAACCGGATTGTAGACATGAAAGAGTAAGAAAAGAACTCAACGGGACCTTATCGCTCTAATTAGACAAAGGAGGTAAGGTCCCGTTGAGTTCTTTTCTTACTCTTATAGGAAGTAGTAAATTTGATCTATTCCATAACATACAAATTGGCCAGTCAACATAATCAAAATATTATATTTCGTAGACTGAACATGCAAAACGGAGCCTTTTCCTGAGTTTCAAACCACTCTATTCCTTTTGTTTTCTTATCATGTTTTTGAAGACTTGAATCTATTGATGGAGTGTCATAGTCCTGTTCTTCCTTTCCTCCATAATATTAACTCTTATGAAGAAACACGAAAAGAGGACTCAATGGTTTGCTGAAAAACAATATTATATAGATTTCTACGCATGAGACATCCTGCAAATCATTTCTATACTAAACTACTATCATTTCTATAATCAACTACTAATAGACTTACTCTATAAACTCCTTCAATTAATTGTTTGAATATTTCTCATTGGATATTTCTCTAAGTTTAAAGTTTAAGTTAATTGAAGAAGTTCTATTTGCTCAATCATTATTCCCCTAATCCTTTCTCTCTTTTT
>PYDT01002444.1:0-27989 GCA_004837865.1 Musa balbisiana
CATCACGATCCCTTGTGGAAAAAAATGATTTGCTGAGATGGACAATACGGATTCAAATTTCCTACCAAGATAACTGGAATTCCAACCACTAAGAATCCTAGTGAACCTAAAAAAGATACAGGCCCAGCAAAAATTACTCGTTTTTCGAGACCCCGTTTAAAGTTCTATCCATATATGTTCTGATCGCCAATTCATACTATACTAGATCCAGTTGCATTCGATTGGAATTGAGCGAATAACCCAAATAAATTTTACTTTACCTTTCTTGATCCCGAAGTAACTTTCATCAACTAGCACTATTCTGATGTGAAACATTAGGAGTAATTGGTTAGATACATTGACTTTCTATTTAAAATATTCACTAATCCATTTTGAACCACTATATTCACATATACATGCATTTATGCAGATATCATATATCCGCATAACAGTTCTTTCATTTGTGTGTTCGGAAATAGCCCCATATTCATATCCAGTATTACACGAGATAAATATCTGTATTATCATCCAGTGGTTGAAAAATAAATGTAAGATTCGGTCCCATTGGGTCTAGACAATCTTATTTTTTTGGACATGAAGAAATCAGGAAACCATTGCAATTGCCGGAAATACTAGGCCCACTAAAGGGCACCACAATAGAGGAAGTTGGGATCGTCATAGATAGGTGCCGGTCCATTTAATATTTTCTATTCTGTTTTAATATTTCTATCTATTAGAAAGATATCTTCTTATATATACTCTATTACTTCTGATATATCTATTATAGTAATACAGTATCTATTATAAGTATATCACCATTATATATTAAAATATCTTATAACAAATATTATAATAAATAGTTATTTATTTCATAAGTCAATAATAATATCAACTATAATTCTATCGATTCGATAGAAAATGTTAGTATAGAAACTATATATTCTATATTCTAAAATATTCTAAAAAAATTTTTATATTTATTATATTATATATTTATATTATATTATAATTATAAATATATAAAATAATAAAATAAAGAATAATAAAATATAAAATAAAAATAAAAATTTATCCGAACCTCTGTCTCTTGTTACAAGGATTAACTTAGGTCACCAAAGAAAACACCTGATTACGACGAATTAAATACTTTTTCGCTACAAATAAAATAAACTGAATCTAGTGCTTATACTTTAATTTTGAACTTGGATTCAAGGGAAAAGAAACGTGGGAGCTGAAATAACTCACCAAGAACACCGTTTACAAAGATTACGTCGGGACTATGGGTCGAATAAAACATTTTGGAATAAATACTCAGACACTTGTGAAACTTAAGGTATACCGTTTAATGTTTGTCAATTAACTCTTTTACCGCAAATGCAATGTAGGCGTTAGGTTTCAGCAATAATGAATCCCCAAAACATACCAAAATGGTGTTACTACACCAGTGTAGGAGATGTAAGAATTGATACATAGAATAACTTTATCCTGCTTGATATTAGATGAAGCAGCAGAAGATATTTAGCCATTGCATTTCAAGCTCAAACTTCTTCGCATGCGTGCTACTCCAGAAGCACAATCACAATAATGACAGGTAGGATCGATTAGTAGATACTCGATCAAACGAGTAATTTTCTCGCCTAACTCGGATCACATACACCTCCCTAACCTGACAATCAAACGCCATTGCTACGGGAAATACCATTTATTGGACATATGCATGTTTGAATAGCAGCAGCTAAACCTGTCCTTCTTTGATAAAATCGATACGATCTCCATAAGGTTCTCTTTGAACGAAAATTCAATGGGGTCTTAGATATCTCTCTTATCTTCAGGGATCCCAGTTCCGGGATCAATCGAACGTTCATTCTATTGAAATACTCATTTTCAAATGATATAACACTGTTCACAAATATTCATTTTTGACTTAAAAAATTTTTTATAAATTAAGCCATAACAATTTTCGCATTGAACCCATAAAGTTTGTATTTTGATTTATATGAACTCAGTGGATTCTTACTCTTCATGGAAGTCTGTTCTACTTCTCATGGAAGTCTGATTCAACTTCTTCATGGAAATCCGATTTCTATATATGGAAATCGGATTCTTACTTTCTTCATGGAAACCTGATTCTACTCTTCATGGGAAATATGATTATATTCTTCATGGATTAATCTGATTCTACTTCTGCATGGAAATCTGAATTTACTGCTTCATGGAAAATCTGATTCTATTCGTCATGGAAGCCATCTGATTCTACTTCTTCATGGAATTCTACTTCTTCATGGACATCATTGAATTTTTTTAGTCTTTTACTGACCTACCGCTCTCCCCCCCCAACCTAACTATTCTATTTTCAGTCAATGAAGTATTAAAAGTAAACTTCACTGTAATTGTGGTATACACGAAATAGAATATTACTACGACTTCAAAACGACGAAACTATCCAATGCAATATTAGTGATGATTTCCAACTAATTGAGTATCATACATGTAATGATAATAGTAGTGATTCTTTTCTTATTACCCCATAATCAATACTAGAAAGTTTTTTTTCTAGTTCACTCAGAAAGAACGATCATGTCAACCTTCAAAATCTGATTTCAATATCAAATATACAGGAGTAACTGTCACATACTAGCCCAATTAAAAAGTGTCAGCAGAGATCAAACTCCAAATATCCTTGATTCAAAATAAGAATCAACATAGTAAAAACTATAATTACCATATGATCCAAAACTAGGTCTTTTCTTCGATCGTTTAGAATGGTTGTTCACTTTACTGGTATGTCCAATACCATCAAGACTACCATTGATTTACTAGCCACACCTATGTTCTACTTCCGTTAGAAAACATGCGAACGGACACCATTTTAACATAGGTCTTTATACCACCTTATTGAGAAATACAAACATTCATGGATAATCATTTTCTTTCACTACTTAATCGTTCTTTCCAATACTTACTACGTTATTAAGAACACAATAATAATGATTAGGATTAGCTTGTATGCTTAATCTGATAGAATCAAATAGTGAAAGTAAAATGATTCTCTTTTGTGGAAGCCGAGTATCCACTTCACTATATATGATAGAATCTTTTTCTCAATTTTAAAATAGAAAGACACAGCGTCTCCATGTGAGTACAACTCCTCGAAAAATAGAGATAGTTTTTATTTCTATAAATAAAGATAAAGAATTTGTTTTCGTAGAATCAAATAATTAGTTTCTATTTAACATGGAAAGAAAAAGGACAATAATAGGATGGTTAAAAGGAGCCCGTTCCCGTGCTTGAGCTATGGCTGAAACTAGGAGGATATAAAAAAGGCCCCACTCCCAAGACCATAATTAATCCAATCCTATGGATCCCAACAAACCAACAATGAAGTATTGAGTTGTTTAGTCTTCGATCTTAATCTTGTATATAGAGGTAAGATATGGACATCTGTACATATAAAGATTATATGCAAATAAACATTAGTATAGGAATGTCATTCTTTTTTTTTTATGCGGCATCGGCCCAATCTTTTTTTAGGAAAAAGATTGGGCCGACTTAATTGCAATCAATAGGAGAACAAAACAGGAATACTGAATTATGCACACTTACTTTTCTCTATCTAGATTTTTACTGGTTCGAATCGGGGAATTTGATTCTTTACATACTTAAAAAGAAGCGGCTAGTTCAGGGCTCCATTTGCTAGCTTAAGGATAATTTAATTACCTTCACGGCAGATTCAGTTCCCTCATTACGCGCTGTACACACGCCTCTAAAGCCACCCTATAGTACTGCCACCAGGTGCATTTGACCCCAAGGGTGTTCCTAAAGTGCCCCGCCGAAACTGTAGTACGGAATCATCCCCAAAGATTTGCGTTCAGAGCAGGGCCGCTGCCAAACATGAATAACCCCTCTTGAAAGACACGGCAGAACACTGGCATAGAGACCCAATCTGAGTTGAAGAAAACTACCGCGATTCGGTCTTTTTCGATAGAATATCACGTAAAAATCAACGAAAACTAAAGTCATTAACGTTCCCCTTCCGTTTACCTACTACTGTACCGGACGGAATATGATCTCCCCCAGACCTAAGTAATGTCTTAGCTAGTACACGGAAAGGGCATACCATGATTTTCTGTCTATTAATACTGCAATGCATGCGCGGGATGTGAAGAAGTAGGCGTTTGTCACGGCAATAATGAGCCAAGTAGTCTTTGCAGTGAATCCACCAGTTAAGTAGTCAGCATTACGATTAGGAACTCATTAAATTTCTATGGCACATATGGCCCTTTTCATAATTTCTTCACATGGACCGCAGTAGCATTAAGTAATGTCCTGGGATCACCTGTTTTCGGCCGCGCTTAAAAATTGCTTCGCGCAAAATAAGAAAACAGACTCTCAAACGCATAAATGGCTGTGAGTTCACAGTTTTTCATCATCTTTGGTAAAATCAAGTCCACCACGTAGAATTATAAACTTTACTTTGGGCTCGCTCTACCGTAGTTTTTGCAGATAATCCCACTTGTTGGTGGTTGTTAGTGTAGACAGTCCCAATAGGGAGACCATACGTGTTTCAAATTATCTCTTTCAACTGATGCCGTGAGGCGGGGGGCCTTGGAAGTTTTGGGAAATCAGAAGTGGGAATTCGGCAGATCCGCCAGACGTAGTCTAAGGCTTTGAAAACAACTAACTACCCACAATGGAAAAAGGAAACAGTTAGTAACAAGTGAAACATCTTCAAAAAAGGTCTAAAGGATAAGCTACAGAAAGCAATATATTATTTTCCTCCCAACAACGGCCCTCGATGTGGTAGCATCGCCTTGTAACGATCAAGACTGGTAAGTCCATCAGTCCACACAGTGTCCCAGTACCAGTAGAAGAAGTCGGCAGCTAACGCACACCTGCTTCTTCGGGCGGAACTCCAGGTGGGAGTACTCGGAATGCTGCCAAGATATCCGTATCTTTGGACTTCGTCGGTCAGGGAGTATAAATAAGGTCAATTTTACTCGTAACCACAGCTTTAAATCCCACACTGTTAGTCTCTGTGTGTGACATAAGTCACTCCCTACAAATGCATGAAATTAAGAATTCTCACAACGAAAAGGTCTACTCGATATAGATAGGCGTGAATGAAACCTTTGCAAAATTTTGCAAAAAAAAAGAGGAAAAAAATATTAAACTATATTTATCAACTAATTTCAATTTATGTTAAAATGAAATGGTTCATTATTAGACCATGTTTTGATTCATCAAATACATCATGTATGGTTATACTCTGATATATATGGCGTCAACCCAAACCAATGTGTGTTTTGCAGTTTACAAATAAAATCAAATGGATCGCAGTCGTATTTGGAATCTAAATACTAAGAAAAATTCACTCTGACCGATATATGTTGTATATGTAAATCCTAGATGTGAAATAGGGCATAATTCATCCTAAAAGGGTATAAAGAATAGTAGGCGAAATCAATATCTCTTCAAAAAAAACGAACACTGGCCAATTAGATCGAAATAATGATAATAAAGGGAAGTTCGGGTTCGAATTCTATAGATAATAGAATCTAATAGGCTGGTTTTCTATAAGATAGAGAAATGAAAGAGACTTACTCGTGATTTCATGTACTTAATATTTCTTTTGGGAAACAAAAGAAGGATTGGCTGACCTTGAACATTACTCATTGAAGGAGTAAACGATGAATGTATTCGGTGGGTGGTACCAACTAAATAAAGGCTACTCCCATTTATTTCTTATGAATTAAAACCGACAATTTGCTATCGGCACATTTATTTTCGACTTGGCATGGCACTATTCAAAAAAACTGCGACATACGTGTACTTTCATATAATTATGAGAATCAATCCTACCCCTCTATCTGCGGGTTTCCACAATTGAGAAACAAAACCTAGGGCGTTATCGCTACATTATTGGCCCAGTACTGGATGTGTTTTTCTCAGGGCAGATGCCTAATATTTATACGCTTTGGTAGTTACAGGGTTCGAGATACTACGGTCAGCAAATTAATGTGACTGTGAGGTACCACCATTATTAGGGAAATAATAGGGTAGCGCTGTGCTATGAGATGCTACCAGATGGCTGATGAGAGGAATGGAAGTGATTGACACGGGAGTCCTTAAGCGTTCCATCGGTGGAGCTACCCCGGACGAATTTTCAACGTTCTTGGGAACATGTTGAAATTTAGGTCCTGTCGATACTAGCACAACATCTCCTATTCATGACTGCACCGCCTTTATACAGTGAGAGCGGAAATATCAATCTTTGAAACAGGAAGTAAAGGAGGGGATCTTTTGTCCTTATCGCGGGAGGAAAAATCGGACTATTTGAGGAGCTGGAGTAGGTAAAACAGTTATCATCATGGAATTGATCAACAACAGTGCCAAAGTCTGGAAGGGGTTCTGTATTTGGCGGAAGTAGGCGAAGTACTCGTGAAGGGAAATGATCTTTACATGGAAAATGAAGATTCCGGAGAGTAATTCAATGAAAAAAAATAGTGCAGAATCAAAAGTAGCTCTAGTCTATGGTCACATGAATGAACCGCCGGGAGCTCGTATGGAGAGTTGTTTGAATGCCCCACAGGGCGAATATTTCCGGGATGTTAATGAACAAGACGACTTCTATTCAATCGACAATATCTTCGTTTCGTCCAAAGCAGGATCAGAACGGTATCGCCTTATTGGGGAGAATTGCCTTCTGCCTGGGTTCTAACAGACCCTTAGTACAGAAATGGGTTCTTTGCAAGAAAGACTTACTCTACCAAAGAGGGATCTATAACTTCGTCCAAAGCCGTTTATGTACCCGCGGACGATTGACGACCCTGCTTCCTGCCACGACATTTGCACATTTAAGATGCTACTACCGTATTATAAGAGGATTAGGCTGCCAAAGGTATCTATCCAGCAGGGATCCTTTAGAGTAAACGTAAACTCTGTTACACCCTCGGATCGTTGCGAGGGAACATTATGAACTGCGCAAAGAGCTTAAGCAACTTCACAACGTTACAAAGAACTTCCAGGACATTATAGTATTCTTGGGTTGGACGAATATCAGCGCCGCAAAGAAGGAATGTAGGTTACTGTAGAAAGAGCACGAAACAAGTAGCCTTGCAGAGCGAGAGTTTACAGTGAGAAAGATCAACAACCCTTCTTCGATGGCAGAAAGCTTATTTACTGTTCGCAGGAAAATATGTTGGTCTTGCAGAAACAATTAGGGGGTTCAACTGATCCTTCGGAGAGGTAGACAGTCTTCCCGAGACAGGACTTCTTTGATGAGTAGGTAACATCGATGAAGCTACGCGAAAGCTCTGAACTAGAGATGAGAGCAAATTGAAGAAATGACATTAACTCTTTGTGACTGATCCTATCGAATTATTCGGGACTCAGAAGTGAAAGAAAAATTTATCTATGTAATAGTGGCCAAATTGGGCCGTATTACCAAACCACCGACCTTATTGCCAAGCGGTAGATATAGGTCTTTGAGAAAATACGCATCAACAACGACCAATGGTTAACGGTGGCTCTGATGGGTGGTTTCGCTAGAATAGGAATAATAGATCACCATGTAGGAAAGGAGCGGGAAATAGTACGGACATTGATCCGCAAGAAGCTCAAAAGCTCTTGAAATAGTGAAGCTAACTTGAGTAGAGCTGAGGGTAAGACGGCCAGCAATTGACGCGAATCTAGCTTCAGACGAGCTAGGACACGAGTAGAGGATGTCAATGTTATTTCATACTAGTCAAGTAAATACATCAAAAAAATAATAAAGATGATTTTAAAAAGTTCTTATTATAACCAAATGTTGATTCGCCAATGAACAACAATCAAGTTAATCTGATTAAACAAAAAAAAGAAGATGGGTAGAAAAACTTATTAGCTATCATTTACGACCCGGTACTAATAAGTTCTACCTACGATTTGGATTTGAACCCAATGACCTCCCGCCGTATGAAAAGCAATACTCTAACCCTGAGTAAGTAGGTATTATTTCACCCAAAACTAACCCATCACTTCGGGATTATAGGTGGAATATTAGTTCTACGCAATACTAATCTGTGCTGTTAAGCGTAAATAAAATAACAATAGATCAGAGAGCTATGATGTGAATTATGGAATATCCATCATTGAAACAGAAAATATTATTGTAAGATGTCTATGACAAGGGGCGATTTATAGAATCAGTGGTAGAAGCACTCGTTTACACGCGCGCCAATGCTTTCAAAGTAGCCTATTATGCAACGACATAATTGATGTATGAGGAAATCATGTCTTACTCATAGGTTAGCGGGCCCAAAGGAGAACCAACTAGCCTGGACAAAATATTGGTTCGGTTCCGATTCAGGGCCGAATCAGTTGCCAAATCAAATAGAACCCGCCATTGATTTGATAGTTGATAAGGTAAATACCAAGCCCATTCAATGCTAGCATAATGAGTAGAAGGGCCTCAAAATAAACCTCTTTTCGCCTAGCAACTTTAAGGTGTATGAAGTATCATATCGACTGTGCAGCGGAGCGGATAGCGATAGAGATTCCCTTTAACTTAGGTTGATATAGGCCCGAAGCAGACCTAAGTCAAGATAACCCTTATTTGAAAACACTTTGGTTTGAATCCTAGAGCAGAATACAAATAATAAATCAGAGCACAGGAACCATTCATTATCTTCCTCTAAAGAAAAAAATATGGTGGACTAACTGATATTGACACCAGTTGATGAAAGAGCCCAATGCCAACAAAAGCAGTTGGGTCTTGAACAGTTCGAATCATTTCGAGAATAATCAGTTTGATCTTTATACCGAGAAGGTTACGGTTCGAGTCCGTATAGCCCTAATCTAATATATTATATTTTAGTTTCGTACGTTCATTTCTATGGGACACCAGTCTAATCCTACTCACATGGGTCTAGTAAGACTATTTCTTTTCTTGGTCTGGGTCTTGGTCTTGATTGGAGAAGCACACCTAATAACACGAAGCGTTTTTTGGCAGAACCAGGAGCACCTAGTGAGGGATTCAGAGAAATGGAGAGATAAACGAATGGGCCTAAATCTAAATATTATACCGTGTCTTCTTCTATATTCTATGAGTGAGGGGTTTGGGATGATGGTCCGTCGAATCATTCGATAATGTGTTGATTCTTTAATTGAAAATGGTATGTAAATCATTTATGATTCGTCGATTATATACTCCACTCTTTGCTATGTTCATTTCTAGTATAGGTTTGCTGTAACCTTTTTCTTGTAGCGAAATCACCCATTGCTTGGTCTACCACTTATATATTAAGTTATTAAGCGTTTATTACGTAACAAAACAAACACGTATTTTTGGTTCATTCAAATCGTTAATCTTTGTTTAGTAATAGAGAGTGATCCGAAATAGGAATGAATCTTTCATTCTAACTCTAATGAAATAACTCGATTCTTCTTTCTTTATTCTGAGGAGGTGGGATAGTACAGGTCAAGTTTCCAATTTTTGTATAGAAAGATTAAGTTGGTATAGTCACTCCTCAATTCAACGGATGAATCAATAAGAAAATAGAAATGAAATATAGGAAAGAAAAAGATAAAAACTCATTCGATGCATTAGATTACGTATTCATATTCGTATCAAATTCAATAGAAGCAATGATCCGAGACCCAGATTTTATGAAAACGGAATATACTTCGAATAAATAGATCTCTCGAACTCCCTAGACATTTACCCATAGACTATTGAAAAATGTCAGTTTTTAAAAAATGGAATGAATTATATTATCCATTATGTGATTCATATAATCAAACATAGTAATTCTAATGAAGATCGTATCATGTATTTACTTAAGGATATTACTTTACTATATTATAGGGATTGATGTTTATTATAGTTATAGGCATAGAAATAGTATAGGCAAGGATATTTTAGAGTTTATTACCTTTTCTAGAGGATAGAGAACCCAAGACAAAGTGAGAGAGTTTTGTTTGTGTAAGAGCCTACTATGTCTACACCATATCTAAATAGATCGAAATCAAAAATGTAAAGTGGGACCAGTAGTGAATCTTTAACAAACATGCCCCCCAGCAACCACTCTAAACTATGCAGTTTGATTTGATCCAAAATCAATTCTGTTTCGAATAAGATAAGAAGTTATGGATGAATTGCAATTCGATTCGAATCGAAAAATTCAGCATATTCCACATTAATAGGAGGTACATTTATGTCTGCTCACGAATATGAATTTTTGGGCCATTTTTAATAATATCAAGCGTTACCATCTTGGCAAAATTTTTTTTTTGTAATTCCGGACGTTTAGCCCCGGTTAGATGAAGGACCAGAGAGATATTCTAGTTAATGAAGGTATAGAACCATTGGGGATGCGTGGTTACAATTCGGAATCGCCTATTACATGTTGCTCTAGTTTTGTTGTTTTTGATGTTGAAACGGTCTTTCTTTATCCATGGGCAATGAGTTCGAGTATTGGGTTGTATCTGATGTATCGAAGCTTTAATTTTTGGCTTATCCCATTTTGGTTCAGTTTAGGCATGGAGAAAAGGAGCATGGAATGGTCTTAACTGAATATTCAGACATCAAAAATAAAAAGAAAGGAAAAGATTACATTGCGACAGTATGAATTTGAGGAGTTTCCTTAGTGACAAAACAATTACCAATTCCAGTTATTTCACTTACAGTGAATGATTCTTCGAATGGTCAAGACTTTCCAGTTAGGGACGCTTCTATACGGTACCAGTTGGTTCATTGAATTGCTTCATAAATAGGGCTCGCATTCGACTTTGATCGTATGGATTTGGTACAAGATCGGGCCTAGACAAGAGGGACCTAATTTTACAGCCGGCACGTAACAATGAAAATGGCTCCTTCTTTAGTAAGATTCTATGAGCAAAGCCTGACTGAACCAAACTATTGTCCTTGCTATGGGGCTTGTAACTATTACAGGGGAGATGTTCAGTACTTTTCTTATAGTACTGTTCTGGAGTAAGGGGGGGTGTTTTTCGATAAGCTAATTCGGTCGATGTCTATTTTTGTTTGCCGGGATGCCCACCTAAACCAGAGGGACGGTATAGTTGCTATAACGAAACTTCGTAAGAAAATATCCGAGAACTCTTGAAGATAGAACTGTGTCTCAACAGGAAAAATAGATGTTTTACTACCAATCACAAGGTGTGTGTCGACGCAGTACTCATACTGGAAATAGGATTCAAGAATTGCTCATCTCAATCACCATCTCCTTCAGAGCTAACTTCTGAAACATTTTTCAAATCCACAAAGTTCAGTTATCTCCCCATGAATTAGGGAATCAGAAAAGGTAAGGTCTTTTGATGTGCAGAATAAGGAAAGAAAGGCGTCAATCTTTAAAAATTCATTGTAAATTGAAATACTATACAAATACAAAGGTGGGAGAGATCAAGAAGATGCAGCCGGATCGTTTATCTGATTGGTTAGTCAACCATGATTAGTTCAAGCTTCTTTGGGCTTTGATTGAGAGGAATAGACACTTGCCAACTAAACCGAGGATTGGGATCCATTGCGGTCATTGCTAGGTCTATGGTTACAATTATTTACCGCTCCCAGTGGCCTTGTTAGCACCAGGCGGATTTTTAGACAGTGTGTAATCATCTTACGAGAATACAGTATGGTATACTAAAACCGAAGAGGTATGCATATAAAAGTATTTGACCCCAAGGAATAATCCTAGAAGCCCGGTCTGTTTTTCTGGATTGGAGAAGTGCTGATTTTCAAGAAGAGAATCTTATGATATGTTGGGAATCGCTTAGATGAAGCCATCCACGCCGTTAAACGTAGTTTGATGCCGAAAGGTTGGATAGGTTGGCCCCTACGTAAGGACTATAGTACCCCCAATTTCTATCGAAAGACAAGATGCTAATTAAATGATTAAGAAAATAATGGTTACTTATCGACTCTATGAACGATTCCAGATTTCTTGCAAGTGAAGGATATTTACGTTCAGTTCAGATGAAAGAAAAGAACCGGACTTTAATGCGTATATGGAAACCTAAAAAAAACTTATTTATATTTCAAAAGTTGGACTAGATATACCATTAGTAGAGCAGAAAACAATGGGATGAATAAAAAGGTTCTGCACTATGAACGTTGTACCGCGAACATAACTATTAGATGTAGATGGACCCGGAAGTAACGTAAGCAAGAGTGAAAGGAAAGGGAATAAATGTCAAAAAATAGGAAATGAAAGAAAGAAATGAAAAGGGATGATTGTATTTGTATGGGCTTAAGGGCATTCGTGTCTATGGCTATCTTTTAACTCCTACTCGACTTTAAGTTTTTTTTTTTACTTATTATTTTATTTGAATATCGATGAAGGACTGAAATTCTTTTGAATGAGAACAGAACCGTCGGAAGAAACAAGAAAGAAAAAAGAGACGGAGCATAATCTCACTTTGTTCTTTACCAGAACAATCCGTACATATATTTGTTTACCAATCCCCCCACAAGGAGTATATATATATATATACTTAGTGAGTACTATAACTCTAGAGAGTAAAATAGTTCATGTCTCGACTATTAACGCCCGATCTATCTCGATAATTTGTAGACATCTATCCGATACATTATTTAGTGTCAGAACCAGATTTGAAATGGTGGACACGAGGATTTCAGCATCTGCTCTACAACTGAGTATCCCGACCATTTCCGTGATCATCCTAGTGGAGTTACTTGGTATGTAATTAAAGGGACTAAAAAGTAGTAAAAAATTTGACAAATAAGTGTAAGGATAATGATATGGATGTGAATGATCAATAATAGAGATTCTTGCCCATATATGTTCATTTGTACCGGTTTCTATCCAAAATTGGGATAGATCCAAGGATTTAGTTCGGATCCGTGTGAAAGAGTAGAGGGTGAATGAGAAAAGATAGTGAAATTTTGTTTGAATGAACCACTGATGAAAAAAAAGAAGAGGATAAATAATTAGGAAGTAAAGCGGCTTTTTATTGGGGATTAGAGGGACTTGAACCTCACGCTTTTTAAAGTCGCGGATTTTTCCCCTCTACTATAATTCATGTGTCGGTATTGACATGTGAATGGCTATCTCTTTATTCTGTCAGATTAATCAGTTTTCAAAAGATCTAATCAAACCTGGAAGGACTGATTCATAATTGAATATTCGGTCTTCTCACCTTCCATTGCAATGGATTCATTAATAACTCTGAATTTTTCATATTATAATTTGTCATATATATTATATATAATTATAATATAAAGATTCGGTCATGATAATCGTTTGATATGGCAGTAGGTATACATACTATTGTATATAGGGACATCTTTTCTGTAATTTTGCTAGACGGATTCCAGCTACCAACAAACTAGTCAACTCCATTTCGTTAGAAAAAGCTTCCATGAGTCTCGGCACCTATCCTTTTAAAATTCTAGTTTTATACACATTTGTGTTCTCAAAAATAAGGATTTGGCTCAGGAATTGCAATTTTTAATTCCAGGGTTTCTCTGAAGTTGGAATTACCACCTTAGGCAGGTTTCCATACTAAGGCTCAATCCAATCAAGTCCGTTAGCGTCTACCGAATTTCGCCTAGTCCCCTTTGATACAAGATCGAGTGGAAGTCCACTATCTTTTCATTTATTGTGTTTGGTTGGACCCGTTGAATCGTTAAGATAAGGATTTATATATTGAAAAAAGTGTATGCTGCTGTTTGATTTTTTTGGCTCCCTCCATCAGTTAATTTTATTGAATGAACCTTGTTTCATCAGAAATGATTCTATCATTGCTTATCCGCAATTCAAGATGGGAGATATATCCAACATATATATGTTTCTCCCTCACTTTCATTTTTACAGTGCGATTGGAATAGTGGAACGGTCGAATTCATTCTCTTTTTTTGGTCCTACTCTCCTTTTCCGAATCAAACCGGGAATGTCCATTTCATTTAGATGTTGATTTATACTATCTTTTTTTTTATCTTAGGAAACGATTCGCTATCGCGATAATTAAAATAATATAAATAAACTGCATATGAATATGATATGATTTACTATAATACCGATTGCTATAATTTTCTATAAGTGCTTTAAAAATAATTAGTTTTAAGAATAATTAGATTTTTTATAATCAAAAATTTCCAATTTAACCAATTTTATTATCATTCTATTATAATTAAAGATAAAGTAAATATAATATAAATTAAATAATAAATAAATTATAATATAAATTCCTAATACATCATGTTGTATATTATAGTTAGATATGTTAGAATAGTAAGAGAATAGTCAGAATCTTATTATAGTAGTTTATAGTAATAGTTTAGTTCTAGTTATAGTTTAGATAGTATATAGTTTAGAAGTATACTACGTATACTATATACCTATATAGAACTAGGATATGTTATATAGTATAGTTTATAGTTAATATTAAACCACTAGCTAATAGATAAGATCAGCTATAGCTAAAATCCGGTAGGTTTCCTCAATTTCTATAACTATTTCGGTTATTGTTATGTGAGCCCGCTTAGCCTCAGAGGTTAGAGGCATCGCAGTTGTAATGAGATGGTCAGCGGTTCGAAGCCGATAGCCGGGCCTCTTTTTTCCGATCGATTTTTCCGTGATTGATAATCTTCTCTCCTTTCCCATATGTATGTCGTGGTAACTTGCAACCATGAACCCAAAAATGTATGGGAACATTAGATCTCTTCTACCGAAACAAATCATTTAAAACGGTAAGCTGCAACTTGACTTATATATAGCAAAAAATACGGAGATTGATACAATTATTTTATTCTACTTGTAGTATATTTCGGTACATTTACTTTGCTTTGTTTCTCCCCTTAGTTCAGTCTTAATTCTGATAGTTCAGGTTTCATGTTTTATTCTGAAAAAATGAAATTTCAATTAAAATCAAGAAAATAAAAAAGGAGGTCTTTATGTATCGTGACCGAGGAAATGTTTCAAAAACATACGCGTAGGGCGGGCTTTACCAGGACTAACTAGTGAAAAGACATGTCGATCCGGAAGTGATTCTAAAAACCATTGCGTTATGGGGAAAAGATCGCAGTATCGTATTGTCTAGAAAGAAAAAAAGAAATTGCGTTTTCATTCTGGTCTGACAGGCGAAATTACTTAGATATGGCATCAGCTGGAAAAGCAAGGGCAACAGGTCAGGTTTTATACATTATTTGAGATGCGTGTGGATAACACCTTTACGATTTGGGGTATGGCTTCGACATCTGGAGCCAGGCAATTAGTTAACCATAGAACATATTTTAGTTAATGGTCGTATAGTGGATATACCAAGTTATCGTTGTAGAAACCAGAGATTTAATTACTAAGAGGATAAACACAGATCGAAAGCTATGATCAAAATTATATGCGTTATCCCCCCCCGAGGAATTGCCAAAAACATTGGACTTTGATCATTCCAATATGAAAGGAGTAGTAAAATCAAAAATAAATAGATAGTAAATGGATCGCTTCAAAATAAATGAGTTGTTAGTCGTAGAATATATTCCCGGTCAGACTTGAACCTAACGAAAATAACAAAGAACAGTTTCAGGAATTTTGTCGCTTTTCGCCCCGAAATAAAATAAATAGATCGAAGGGCTTGATCCGCATTTTCTCATTAAGTATCACAAATGGATCAGCAGTAAGATTTTTTTTGCTCTTTCTTTTTCCGATATTTGTATTTTAGTACACAGTAATGTAATTAGGAATAGAGAGTTCTATCAAAAAAAGGTCACGGTACTATTGTTGGGGATGATGGTCTCAATTGTTATTGATTTGATTAGATATGGTTCCGTAACGTTGGGGAGGGATAAGAGAACCGGAAAGAGAGGGAGTAGAACCCTCGGTAAACAAAAGCCTACATAGCAGTTCAATTGCTACGCCTTGACCATCGGCCATCTTTCCTCACATAATCTTCGTATTGACCAGGAAACCGACGTGAATAGCGAGTTCATCATATTATGCCAGTAGTACGACTGATGAATGGTTCCAGAGGAATGCATGCCTTTCAAATAAACATTTTCCTATTTCTCAACAACAAACTTCTCTCATCAGCTACCCAGATAGATCTAGTACAAATTTATGAATCGTCCCATGGATTTTTCTATTCCAATTGTATGGCATGGGCCGTATCCATGTTATGCAACCAAAAAACAAAAATGGATGCTTACCTTACTTTACTCTTATTTTTTTTTAATGCTTATTTATTCTTTTTCCTCTTTGGATTATAACAAATCAAAAACTTTCGAGTATCAGAATCCAAAAAATAAAGTCCTTGGTTATTCAACTGAGATGAAATAGTAATAGGCCGTCATTGGTATAATACGAACTTGGATGAAATCCGCAATATTTTCCTATCTCTTTGTCCAATCCAAACAAAAAAGGGCCAATGTGAACAAAAGGTAAACATCTTTTTTTAGAATAGTCTGTTTTTATGTTTATTTCGTACTGACAATTCTTTAGTTTGCGAATCATTTACCCCTCGGGGTAATGAACGAATTATAAGAATGAGATGGATTGTGAATTAGCTAAGGATATCGGATAAAATGCCAAATTTTATGATAAGAACTATTCAATGTAGCAATATTTATTAGATACTTCCGACAACTTCCGGACGAAAAAGAAAAAAAAGGCATTACCTATTACAGAGATGGTGCGAGTTTATTCTTTGTCTTGTTTTTTTGTTTTAGTTAGTTCAGTCCTCAGTAGTACGAGAAAGAAAACGGGACTTCGGGATGAAAGAACCAAATTTTGAAATAACTCCGCCTTGGTGAAGGTGAACGTTTTGGAGATAGAACATTCTTCTGTCGGTGATCCTCGGATTGATGCAGCCTCAGATGCTGCAATTGGCGATTTTTCGTTTGAGCGAAAGGTTACAACTATAGGTTCAGTATTGCGGGGCAAGCCTACTCCATAGTACCAATAGGCGGAGGGGGAAGAAGCCTACCCTCGGAATCAACAACACAAAAAATTTGTTATAAATTACCCTTTTCCCTATCGGTATCGGGGCTAACAAGAATGGTTGGGACAACAAAACAGCCATCTCGTTCGACTTTGGTTACCCGTATAACCATCAAGATCGTTGAAGTGACAAATCCGAAATAGGGGGCGTAGGACAAAGAATTGATGGAGTTAACCATTTCATCTAGCACTAATACGATTGGGTTAAGGAGAAAAAAACTCTTGCACGGGAAGGTGGCTGAAATTTCTTGTAAAAATACCAGCTCCTGCAAGGTTCATAATGAGATAGTGAAATTTGTATTCCATGGGATTATTTCCTTTAGTACTATGCACAGAAGGGGAGGGAGCCGTATATATGAAATGAAACTATCACGTAGGTTCTCGGTAACGGAGATCTTGAATAGACCTGAACCGCCCGTAACGGATGTTGGCTCAATCCGAAGGAAATAGCGGAAAAGCTTTAAAGATTATATATGAAAGCTACGCGACCAGAAAATGATACTATGATCGAAGTTATATACGCTATCCATAGGCCTTCTACACACAAGCAACGGAGAGCATACAAAGGCTTGAATATTATTCCGGGCGCACTTTGAACGAAAACCCATTTTACCACACGCTTTTCCTAATGGCCGGGACTGTTCATTACGTGCGACTCTCTCCACTATAGAAGAAGGAAAAAAAAGATCAAACGACGGTGTAAAGACTCGAAAAAATAGGCTGTCTACATATGCATCGTCGAAATCCCCGATTTTATCAGCTGTAGCACATAAAGAGACTTCACGAGAACAATAGGAAGAAATAGATACAGCCTATATACTCACTCTCTGGCTAAAGGATTGAAGTGATAGAGAAGCAACCCGTATAAAGATCAATTAACAAACTATTGGGGTTCGAAGAGTGTTAAGAACTTGCTTTGCTACTATGCATAACTACGGGATGAATTAAAGTTAGGAATCAAATTATGTAAAAAAAAAAATAGAGCGATCCAATAAAGTAGTGAGAAGCGGGTTTGCAGCATCAGATCCCAACGATAGTAAGTCTTTTTGTCTTAATCTTATGACGGAAAGTCTTTTCAAAGATTCTATATCGATATAAAATTAATATATGAAAACCGGAGATAGTTACCTTTCAGAAAATTCTAACACTATATAAACATATCTATAGGTATGGGCGATCTATGCTTCATTCTTCGGAAGGTGGGAGAAAAGACAAAACTCGTTATTGATCAAAAAGTACGAGTTTTAAACTTATTGTTAATTAACTCTCTGGCTCTAACCCAACAAAAAAGGGAAAAAAAAAAGGGATAAGTATGACAATTAATCAGTTAGCATAGGGTAGAAAGATGGGGCGCAAGTAAAAAGAATCGATTGCCCGAGCCGTAGTATGAGGTAGGAAACTCTCCAGTACGGTTTAAGGGACGGAACCACGATTCCGACCGGGGGGGAGAACAAGGCCATTCGACGGGTGATTCTGAAATGGGGAGGAGGCGTGGTCGATCAAGCTGCTGAGTATTGGAAACACGCTTAGCGCCTAGTCAGGTAATTATATTGAAGCACCATAATGGTTGAAGATCACGAGGAGTTTCGAAATACAAAAACACTAGCTTTTTAATAGCAGTAAAATTAGTTTTGGGATCATCAATCAATGTAAAATAGATCGTTCCCATGAACGAGCCAATCAAGAATTTTATGTATAGCACTTCCTTCTAAAATACTTGTATGTATCTCGTAGGGAAAATGACCGAATACAAATAGAATAAAACTAATAAAGATAATAAAAAGGTCACCTTCGAATGACTAACTACAGATAGATATAGGAAGGGATCTTATTAATTATACAGAATGGTCTGGTGATTTAATTTAGAGAAAGTAATAAGATTTCCATGGAAAGTAGATGCAATGGGTATTTATACATTCAGATATAAGTACATAGGTTGCACAACAAAATAGTTTTTTCGTCAGGCTGGGAAAGGACCTTTCCAATGAGCGAAGGGGTCCGTGGGCACCTAAGTGTTATGTCAAATGAGATTCCGAAACACTTGCCTGTCGGATTGACTTCCATATCATTAATTGCTCTTAGTGAAAACTAATAATTGCTATAGGAAGACTAAAGTAAAATAGACATGGATGGGAGATAGGAAAGAAAGGGGACTATATATCATACATAAATAAAAAGTCTATCTTTCCAGAGGTTCACTAAAAACTGTTGGCGGGTCTCTTTGTATGTGTGTTGTCGGAAAGAGGCGGGAATTAATGATGAGTCGGTCGACGGAACCAGAAGGAAATTGTTGTGAGAGGGATACCATAAAAACGTCTTTCGAGGAAATGGGCCCGACCCGGGCCATTTCCAACAGAACAATAGCTAAGGGACATGATACACCACTTGGATCTGGAACATACATGCTGATGCTCACGATTTCGATAGTCATACCAGTGATTTGGAGGAGATCTCTCGAAAAAGTATTTAGTGCTCATTTTGGTCAACTACCATACTTTCTTTTGGATGAGTGGAATGTACTTCCATGGCCCCGTTTTTCCCATTAGAAGCATGGCTACGTGATCCTACTCACATTGCACCCAGTGCCCGGTAGTTTGCCACTAGTAGGTCAAGAAATAGTGAATGGTGATTGGGTGGAGGTTTCCGAGGAATACAAAAACCTCCGGATTTTTTCAGCTTGGCGAGCATCTGGAATAACTAGGACTTACAACTACTATTGTAACGAACATTGGCGCTATTGGTATTGCAGCGTAATGCTTTTTGCTGGTGGTTCCATTATCACAAAGCCGCCCCCAAATTGGCTTGGTTCCAAGATGTAGATTATGTTAAATCACCACTAGCGGGGCGTTACTAGGACTTGGTCTCTTTATTTGGGCGGGAAACCAAATCCATGTATTCTTTACCGATTAACCAATTTCTCGACGCTGGAGTTGATCCTAAAGAGATACCACTTCCTTCATGAATTATCTTGAATAGGGCCCTTTTGGCCTCAAATTATCCCAGTTGCCGAGGGGAGCAACCCCATTTTCACCTGGAATTGGTCAAAATACGCGGAATTCTTACTTTTCGTGGAGGATTGGACCCAATAAAAAGGGTGTCTATGGCAGACCGGATTGCAACACACATCATTTAGCTATTGCCATTCTTTTCCTGATCGCTGGTCAATGATAGAACCCATTGGGGCATGGTCATGGCAATTAACGACATTTTAGAGGCTCAATAAGGGTCCATTTACAGCCAGGGAATAAGGACTCATGAAAATCCTAACAATCGTCGTGGCATGACTCAATTATCCTTAACCTGGCGAGGGTTCAGGCTCTTAACATTAGTGTAGCTACCAGATGTATTCCATGCCTCCCTTACCATACTAGCTATTGACTAGGGGACACAACTTTGTTGTTCCACACATACATGGGGATCGGTGGAGTTCCATAGTGGTGCTGCTGCACATGCAGAATTTTTATGGTAAGAGATTTACGATTCCAACTACTCGATACACCGATCTATTAGATCGTGTATGACACCGCCCGATTGCATAATATACATTCTTAACTCTGGGAAATGTATATTTCGGGGTTTTCACATGTTGTGGCTTGTATATTCCATAATGATACCATGAAGCGCTTTAGGGCGTCCACAAGATATGTTTCAGATACCGCTATACATTACAAACCATCTTTGCTTCAAGGGGTACAAAAAACACCCATGCTTTAGCACCCGGCATTAACAGCTCTGGTGCACCAGAAGTACCAGGCCTTAACTGGGGAGGTGGTAGTGGTAGCAGTGGCGGCAAAGTCGCTTTGTTTTTGGGTACCATTCCATTAGGAACCGCGACTTCTTAGTCCATCATATTTCATGCATTACGATCCAATGACTGTATTGATACTACTGAAAGGTGTTCTATGGCTCGCGTGCCCGTTTGTACGACAAGCAAATCTGGTTTCGTTTTCCTTGGAAGGACCTGGGAAGAGGGGGGGACATGTCAAGTATCTGCCGGTGATCATGTCTTCTAGTCTATTCTGGAGGTCAATGCGTTTTTCCGTAGTGTTTCCATTTCAGTTGGAAAAATGCAGTCGGATGTTTGGCGTACTATAAGTGCTAAAGGGGTGTGAGTAACTCATATTACGGGAGGAAGGAAATTTGCGCAGAGTCCTTACTATTAATGGGTGCTTCGAGATTTCTTATGGGCAAAGGCATCTCAGGTAATTCAGTTCTTATGGTTTTCATTCATCTTCATCTATGGTCTCTTTTTCTAGGTGCTCATTTGTCTGGGGGCTTTCAGTTTAATGTTTCTATTCAGGCCGTGGTTATTGGCAAGAACTCATTGAATCCAATCGTTTGGGCTCATAACAAATTAAAAGTTGCTCCTGCTACTCAGCCTAGAGCCTTGAGCATGTACAAGAGACGTGCTGTAGGAGTAAACCATTACCTCTGGGTGAGAATTGCCACAACATGGGATTCTTCTTAGCAAGAATTATTGCCGTAAGGATAAATGGCTAGGAGGATTTGAGGCATTATGGCATTAAGATTTCGAGTTTAGCCAAGGCTAGCTCAGGACCCCACTACTCGTTGTATTTGGTTGGTATTGCTACCGCACATGACTCGAGAGTCATGATGATATTATGAGCAACGTCTTTATCGAACATGTTTGCTTCTCACTTTGGGCAATTAGCAATAATCTTTCTGTGGACGTCCGGGGAAATCTCTTTCATGTAGCTTGGCAAGAAATTTGAGTCATGGATTACAAACCCTGACATGGAAGACCTATTGACTTCATGCAATTTGGGATCCTCATTTGGTAACAGCTGTAGAAGCTTTACTCGAGGAGGTGCTACGGTCAGGAATATAGCTTTATTCCGGTGTCTTATCAGGGGTGGTAAACAATAGGATACGCAATAATGAAGATCTTATACTGGACTCTTTTCTATTATTTCTTCCTATATCTTAATAGCGGGTGGTTACACTTACACCAAAATGGAAACCAAAGCGTTTAGTGGTTCAAAAATGCCGAATCTCGTCTAAAATCATTTCCCCCCCCCCCCCCCCCCCCCCCCCCCCCCTTGTCAGGGACTTTTCGGAGTGAGTTCTTGGCTGGACAAGGACATTTAGTTCATGTCGCGATTCCAGGATCCAGGGGACAGTACGTCAGATGGAATAAGTTTTAGATGTATTTACCCTATCCTAAGGTTTGTGTTTTTGTTTATGTTTGTATCCACTTTTTACGGTCAGTGGAAATCTTTATGCCCCAAAACCTGATTCGAGTAGCCATTTATTTGGTAACTTCCCAAGGACAGGAACTAGCCACTAGAACCTTCTCGGTGGATTGCACCAAACGCAAAGTTTATGGCTGACGATAGTGCTCCTCATCATTTAGCTATTTGCATTTATTTTCTGATCGCTGGTATATGTATAGAACTAACCTCGGGATTGGCACAGTATCAAAGATCTTTAGAAACACATACTTCCTCCAGGGGGGTCGATTAGGGCGTGGGCATAAGGGGTCTTTTGCACAATCAATAATTCGCTCATTTCAATTAGGTCTGCTCTAGCATCTTAGGGGTATACTTCCTTGTAGCTCAAACAGGTACTCTTTACCGCTTATGCATTCATAGCACCAAGACTTTATACTCCCCCAAAAAGCTGCTTATATATCATCACCAAGGAATCGCCCGGGTTTATCATGGACAGCGAGCCTTTGCTCATGGAGCTCTATTCTTCATTAGAGATTACAATCCAGACCGAATGAGGATAATGTATTGGCAACGATGTTAGACCACAAGAAGCTATCATATCTCATTAAGTTGGGCCAGCCTGTTCTGGGGTTCATACCTTTGGGCCGTTATCGCTCCACATAACGATGTAGCTCGCTTTTGGACTCAAGGAAAAAACAAATCTTGACCTCCAGCACCCCACCCCCGCACTATTTGAACCCCAACCACCTGGACTACACATCCGCTCATGGTAGGACTTCATATGGTTTCAGATGTACTCTTACTTCAACGAATGGCCCAGAATTTTTGAAATGCAGGTCGAAGCATATGGTTACCGGGCTGGTTGTGAATGCTGGAAGAGAATAGTAATTCACTCTTCACATTAACAATAGGTCCTGGGGGCACTTCTTGGTTCATCATGCTATTGCTCTAGGTTTGCAACAACTACATTGATTTAGTTAAAAAGGTGCTTAGATGCAACGTGGTTCCAAGTAAGGCCAGATAAAAAAGGATTTCGGTATAGTTTTCCTTGCGACGCCCAGGACGCGCGGTACTTGTGATATTTCGGCTGGGGACGCATTTTATTGGCGTTGTCGGATGTAAAATACCATTGGGTGGGTTACTTTTTATGGCATTGGAAACAAACACACTTTATGGCAGGGTACCCGTTTCACAATTTAATGAATCTTCACTTATTTAATGGGTGCGTTAAGAGAGTATCATGGTTAAAACTCTTCACAATTTCAATGGATATAATCCTTTGGTATGAATAGTTTATCAGTATGGGCGTGGATGTTTTATTTGGAACTCTTGTTTGGGATAATGGATTTATGTTTTTAATTCTTGGCGCGGATTTGGCAGGAATTGATTGAAATTTAGCAGGGCTAGAAACGCAAACCTTTGGCTAATTTGATTCGATGAGAGAGAAGCCAGGGCTCTTCCATGTGCAAAGCAAGATTGGTTGGATTAGCCCACTTTTACGTAGGTTATATATTCACTTATGCATCTGTCTTTGATCACTCGCCTCTACATCAGGAAAATTTGGAATTTATTGTTATTTATTTATTTTGTTATGTAATGTTCAGCAACAATTCATTGTGTCGATGGAGAGGGAGGATCTACTTCTTTATATTTTTAAATATAGGGATCCGAAACTGTATCATTGATAATAATAGGAACTGAACATATATTATGGCAAGAAAAAGTTTGATTCAGAGGGAGAAGAAAAGCGACAGAAATTGGAACAGAAATATCATTTGATTCGTTCGCATCATAAAAGAAAAATAAGCCAAGTCCTCATGAGTGAAAAAAATGGGAAATTCATGGAAAATTGAATCCCAACATTAATAGTCACCTATACCTCTTCCATGACGTTGTTTTTTGATGGAAGACCTAGAGCTAACATCGCGACTTTGGGGCTATCGGACACATTATTCGAGAACTTGGTTTCATGCATGTTTGTTACCGGGTCGCAATACGACAGTTGTAAAGAGAAAAATATACTTTCGTATTTGTATGAATCCTACGATCTATTATCATAGAAGATAGAGGAGCCTTCTTTTACATTCGGTATAAATGACTATATATTTGTACGGATATGGTAGAGGGGCGTCTCCATCCTTTCTTCGGTCATAAGTTCCCGGTTCTTCAGAAGCGGAGTAGAGCAGTTTGGGTAGCTAGCAAGGCTCTAACCTGAGGTCACGGGTTCAAATCGTTCCGCAAATTTTTTTTGTAAAAAAAAAATATCTTTTTAGCTAGTTGCATTAGTAGTTCGAATTTCATTTTGACTTTTTATCTCTTATATATCAAGACATACTTCACGTGGGCGGATAAGCGGGAATCGAAACCCACATTCTTCTCCTTGGCAAAGAGAAATTTTACCATCGACACATATCCGCATGTTCTGCGTTCCTATACGCACGATTGTCCACACCTATATGGACATATATCAGATGCATACTATGCGTCTGGATCATATGTACAGGCCAAACTATTCAGATACAAGAATGAAATAAATTTTTTTGGAAACTCAGATTGAATCTTGATGTGTCTCACAATCGAATATTAAATTATTAGAAGTACTAGAGGTAGAAGGAATGGGAGTTTGGGATCGGGGAAATAAAAAATAAGTTCAAGAGAGAGAGAATTAAGGAGAGCTACCAGAAAGACTAATTCCAATATAATGATTGGACCGGAAAATACACTATTTTATTACTGACCAAACCATCAGAAGAAGCAAATACACCGGGGACCATTAAGCAGTAAGATGATGAAGTCGCAATTAATGCAAAAACAGCTACTTGGAAAGCAATAGTCATGTTTGTAATCCTCCAAGCTACCAACAACTGAACTTACAATTGGATCCCTAGCTTAGGTCAAATTGTAATAAAATGCCATAATTAGGGGATCTGACCCTGAATCAATTGATTCTTTAGAAAATTATTACCTTAACCGCTTATTTTATTCGGACATGGATGAGGGGGTTTAGTATTTAACTTCACAAGAGAATTTATGGTTCAGCATCTATCTATGTATCAATTACAGATAGATATATCGAAAAATTGGATTTGCATTGGGATGTTTTTACAGATAGTTTTTTTAAAGGGGTGTATCATCTCTATAGATATTCATTGTAGGAATTAAATAGAAATGGTCTCGGGGAGAATGGCTGAGTGGTTGATAGCTACGGTCTTGAAAACCGGTATAGTCTAAACAAGAACTACGAGGGTTTCGAATCCCTCTCTATCTTTTTTTGATTGTTGATAAAGTGGTTTCTTTATTCATTTGGCCGTATCTTTCATTAAAAAGGAATGGCCCGGCTAGGTAGAATAAGCCGAGCCAGAAAGGAAAAAAAAAATAGAATAGATATAAAAAAGAAAAAGAAGAAAATCTCAACTAAGAGGGGTCATGGAAAGAACAAGGTTCCATCAAACGATCGCTTCCTTTTTCAAAGCCTGCTGCAGCTGCACGGGCCCGTCCGCATGCCACAAAGGCCCCCCACAAAAAAGAAGGGAATCCTAGAACAAAATGGCGAGTGCCAACAACTTCTGGAGAGACATAATTGAATGACTTGGATTCGGTAGCTACGCCAATCCACGAATTGAAAGAACCTAAAGGAGCATGAGTCATATAGATTCTGCCGAACGGCGTTCTTGCCAAGGTGTATGTCTTTTGTCAGCCTACTTCAAGTCCCAACCATTGGGACCTAGCGTTCTAAACAGGAGCACGAAGATCCCAAAAACGCCAAGTTTATCTCAAAAATAGCTCCCAGTCGGGGAAACGCATAGATTTTACTAACACCAGTAGGGTCCTTGAGCGTGGAATCCCACGTTAGCTCAAGAATTGTTTGGTCCTGGCCTGAAAGGTAAATGATGAGCTTGAGGAAGCTTCTGGACCGGTAGTCCGTTAAAACTATAGGATAGCACGGTATTATTAAACCAGACAAAACAACAAGCGATAAAACCAAAGACAGATAAGCACGAAAATCTAAGACAGTAATTTTGTTACCTCTCCAGACCTACAAATGCACGGCGAGCCCATGCAAAAGGTTTGGTAAGATATGCCAAATCACAAGTATACAAATGGACCTAACAGACATGTCCTATTACAATTTATCTTCTAAATCGTCCACACTACAAATCCATCCTCTCCCCCAAAAGGAGATTTGAGTAAAAACCAAATATGACACATGGGCTAAGGGTCAAGTTGGTATTTTTCTTACACTCTCCCCACCCAGGGGGCCCAGGTATCATATAGCCCCCAAAAATAAACAGCCTTGAGCACTAGAAGAAAAGAAAACCTAGCCCTAACAAAATTAACGTGGAATACCAAAAATGGTAGTCCATTTAGTTCCTATCTTGCCATACATAACCGAAGAATGGAAAAGATTTCTTCAGAGCTCGGGTCAAGAAGCGCATGATAAATACCACAACGCTAAGGACTGCAGAGGAAATACAGGAAGTCTCCAGTACAAGTATGGAAAGGTGTCCATAACCTCTCCCCCGACCTACCCCCCACATGAGTAGCTAGGTGCGGAAGTAAAATCAACCTTGTTCATAAAGGTTTCTCTGGTACGAAATGAGCCACTTAATAGCAGTGCCCGGCCCAGATACGATAATCCGGCAGGAGCTACGTGAGCTCCAAGTAGTTTACGGACAAAATTATAAGTCTGGCATTGCCGGCCCACCAAGAGAAACCGGTGGTTTCTTGGTCACGACCAGCTAAAGCTAAAGTTCCATTTTAAAGAGCGTTTCCACGGGTGACCTCCTCGTGAATCTAAAGGTTTTATGAGGCGATCAGGAGCCGCCATCCACGCACGAATACCTTCGTTTAGAGAATTATTTTTGGTGTAGAAATCTCAAAGCCAGGGATCTTCCGCTGCACGGATTCTTGCGGAAACAGAAAGTCATAGGCACGTAGATTCAGAGCCAGACCGACTACCCCAATAGCACCTCCCTAACCAGTACGTGTACAAAATAGCACAAAGAAATGTAACAAACGTTTCCTTGCGAAAAGCAAACCCAAAGATTTGGGACAAAAACGGTTAGCAGTGCCATGAAATAAGTCTCTTAGGCTGAGTTGGGTAAAAGCAAGAATGTATTTGCACCGCACCATCTTCGAATAAAGTATTTCTACGGTAGCACCATGAATAGCGCATAAGCAGAGCAGCGCATATACTCCGGCAACTCCATTCATAAACCCAGGGCCATACTCCCAGGAAAAGCTCGAACGACCTTCAACAAAGGGTACCTGGTAACCCGAAACGACACAGGTGGGTATTATGAATACCTAGGGGGCGAGACAACTCTCTCTAAGGAACCGGCAAATAGAGCCCCGTAACTTCGGGAGAAGGGTTGCCTCCGCACCAAGGGTGTCGCAGTGACCAGCCCGGGCGACTGTTTACCAAAAACAACAGGTCCTCCGCAACAGTCGTAAGACCATGTTGGGGCCTGACGCCTGCCCAGTGCCGGAAGGTCAAGGAAGTTGGTGACCTGATGACAGGGGAGCAGGCGACCGACCCCGGTGAACGGCGGCCGTAACTATAACGTTCCTAAGGTACGATCCTTGTCGGTTAAGTTCCGAACCCGCCACGACGGCGTAACGATCTGGGCACTGTCTCGGAGAGAGGCTCGGTGAAATAGACTGCTGTGAAGATGCGGACTACCCGCACCTGGACAGAAAGACCCTATGAAGCTTTACTGTTCCTGGGATTGGCTTGTGGGCCTTCCTGCGCAGCTTAGGTGGAAGGCGAAGAAGGCCTCCTTCCGGGGGGGCCCGAGCCATCATTGAGATACCACCTGGAGAGCTAAATCTAACCTTTGTGTCCCGGACCTACGGGCCAAGGGACAGTCTC